>NWSH02000210.1:2635330-2662192 GCA_002382865.2 Heliothis virescens
CTACGGTTTTTGGTGTGTTTACCTTGATGCAGAACCGCAACAGACGTGCTAAACTATAAGAGATCAAAGAATGGTGCCATTGTAAAAATTTATCCACCTGATGAAATTTTTCTGCTGAGATATTTAATTTGAAGATCTAGAACACCTTATGTGGAACTTCAAGAGCCCAGCTATACTATAACACGTGTAGGAATGATGTCTTAGCAAAAGTTGTTTAAACTGGTGGGTTGACTTACAAAAATGAAAGTTCTGAATCGCCTCGCATATTCAGTCGTTACCGGGCTCTTAGAATATGACATCAGATGCTTCAGATCTTTGATTTTGACGACCCCGTTGTCGCTGGCATAAGCGACATGATCCGCGTACGAAGTCGCGGGCAGAAGCTAGTTTCATTATAAAACCAATAGTTTTCATCATCTCGGTTAAAAATTAATTCCACTTGGGCCTGTAGATGGTACCTATTATGTGTCACATTAAAATAGTTCTTACCTTAAGACCAATTCTGATTTCTCTGTAATATTTTAATTCTTATTATTTCAGTTGATTGAATAGACTTTTTATATTTAAGTTAGCGTTAACAATAGAGATATTTCCGTCCCATCGGGCTATGAAAGCGAAGAAATAGGGAGTGCACATGTGTCTGCGCAAATGCTGATGCACTATAATATGTCCTGCGCAGCTGGCTGATCTCTGGCTGAACAGCCGCCGTGGCCGATTAGCATCTAGAACGCCATTATTTGTGTGTTACGCAGCGTAACACGACGCCGACACTTCGTGTGCATTAGTTTTGAGTTGTTTTTATATAAAATATGTATTAGTATATAATTTAATGTTATAATATTTATGTATAGTGTTTTCTATGGGCCTTAGATGCCTGAGACAAATAAAGAAATAAAAAAAAAATATCAATAAAGGTCCATATTATAGGAACTTAAGTTTTAGTTATCTGAATTCAATTCGATCACACGCTCTAGTTACGAACTGAGTGGACGAATACCATACAGATGGTCGACTGCTCTGAAATTTTTGAGAATCGTATTTCGAAAAGGAATTATTTTATTAACCTGAAACTCACTTGGGATTGTTCTATTGAATCTAGAATCAGGTTGAGCAAAGAAAGAATTGAATACCTACCTCGTTAGGATACCTGTTTGGAGCGGTGTTTATTTTAGATTTTATTTCAAGTGTTTTGAAGCGTGGAAGGATTTATTGTCAGAGAAAAATCCTTAAAAACGTTGAAAGGAATGAACTTATTATTTTTTGTGCAAGAGATTAGAGATTAGATTCTGAATGCGGCTTAAAACTTTCTGTTGATACCTACCTACATATCAACAGATTTATTTAATTAACACAGATAACCATCCAAACGTTGCAATTAAAAAAATGAAAACTACACAAAAAATGCTATAAAAAACCAACAATACAATTAAAGAAGAACGACAGCTTCTAAAAAAAAATCTTGATACTTTCCCGGAATCCGTAAATTCAGACTTACAAAAGCAAAAACTTTCGTGATTTCGTAACATATACTCACAAAGTATACACCAAGTCTATGTTATGGATTGACAAACTTTCAGAATTAATTTTGATACTTGATAACGAAATACGGGGACGAAGTAAATGTCCCTTAATGCTTGTGCCCACTGGAGCGTACCAAAGGTTCGTCGGCAAAAGTATTTTTGGCACAAAACTTCGGTGTTCCTAATTATGTTAGAAAAACTCTTTTTATCTTGGAGAACTGTAGATAATATTTATCCGGGAATTGTTCACGCGTGCGTTTTACGGGATTTATTTGGAGTATTTACATACGGATGGTGATGATGTATTAGTTGTAAAAGCTGGTTCGGAGATTTTCTTATGTGTGAGTTTTTTGCAAGATCTGAGAAATGGTATTCCTGTCAGGATTTTGTAATAATGTTCGGTTTGTTGTGTGATATGGTATTAATATACTATTGGCCGCAACCCTGGTATACAAAAGGGCGCCAGGAGGTTTAATTTAGTGCTCTTATATTTCTGCTATCTTTACTCCTAAGAACATTTGACGTTTAGATGTGACTCTTCTTGATATTTTTTGTTTTTTTTTTAAATGTCAATTTCTTTATTAAGTATAAATGAAATAAATTAAGTAATTTACGATTTCAACTACCAGGTCTACTTATTTTAATAAACACAGGCACACACAAACCATTTAAACAAACTGACAAAAAAACAAAACCTACGTCTAAAGGCGCTATCACACGATTTGTATTCTGTCTCCGAAATACATACAACAGCACCGAACTCCCGTTTGCTTTGTACCGCTACAAACAAATGAGAACAGTTTCGGCTTTTGTGAGGCACCATGTAAACACATGCAGAGGTATTCTCACGGCACTAATTCTACCTACGACGGTACATATTTTGAAATGCGAATGTAGAATAATGGTGTGGGAGCACCTGAATTTTGGACGATTTGAACTGCTAAATGGGTGATGGAGGGTCTTAATTAACTTATGGAAATATAATTTATTTGTTAAAAATATTTGGGAAAATGCTAACTTGTACATTTTAAAATCTGGCATATAGCAATTGATCCTGCTGTGGCATATACCTACATGGAATACCTTTCATGCTGCCGCCATGATGGATCTACCGTAAGCAGGTTTAGTCATTTTTAAGACTTTGTACATTTCATACAAGACTATTTCCAAAAACAGATGAGCCAAAGAACAAATCAATATCTACATTATTTTGATCAATAACTTTACCTGCACTTAAACAATAGTTAAGTATCGTGAATTCAATTACAATGTGCGCCTGACTAAAGACCTACTCAGTTTAACGTTTGCGGTACAGTCGAAAGCGAAAATCAAGTATCTACGAGTGTGCGGTTATTCGCAGTGTTCCTACCAAAGCGAAATTCGATGTTCGTTCTATTTTGTTGGCCGTACCTTTAGTCGCAGGTTTAAGTGGTGACAAAACTAAAACTACATTATTTGGAGGGCAGCAACAATAACAGCATTTATTATTATTATAAAATCACCATAAATTATGAAAGTCTCAAAACAAAAAGCTGTGACATACGGACAAACAAACATGACGAATTTATCAGGGTTCCGCTTTTTGCCGATCAGCTCTGGAACACTAAAAAGTTTTCCTATCAAGTCATGTATCCTCCTTTAACCTCAACAAAAAAAATGAAACAAAATTCAAAATTAGAAGTTCTAAGTTCAAAAAGCAACAAGCGAAAAACCGCTCTAAAATCAAAACATGGCGTCCAGAATCGTAATGTTCCTCTTTTAAAAGCTATTAAGGCAGCGATGCGAGTATCCTTTACTCAGTAACTGTTGTAAAAGACCTCGCTTCGCGTCCGGGCTTATTCCAGCCATGGCACTGAGCCGTCTCAAAATGCAGATTATCCTACTAATATTATGGAAGTCTAACGTAATCTTGGAAGCGATTCACGAATTCTACTTAAGTACACTTTTATAGGTGTGTGTGTTAATTTTTGTGTAAACACGACGTATGTGTTTGGTACTTTGGTAAAATTATGGCTCTCTATCTAAATTGCATATCTGGTTCAAGCTGTTCTTTTTAATATTTACTTAAAACTCTAATCGACATTAAAAAAAACTTTTTACAAAAAAACAAAACCGACTTCACAAAAAAACACTGAAAGGGATAAAATAAAACTTTTCACATGGCTCTAGAAGTCGGTGTCTGTTGTCGGTTAAAAATACAGATCTATAGCCCTGAAATAAACCGTTTAAAAAATGTCGGACTTTATGTAATAAAAATATGTTTAGCAAAACTATATCTACCAGAGTTTTATAAATGAGCCAGATTCTTTGCTTTTCGAGTGCAATCACGCTCCCTACTTCAGTATTATGAATGCGAGATTAAGCCCTAGTTCAGACATGCGGGAACCGCGCGTTTTTCGGGCGGTAACAGCGCGGTTATGTCTGAACGATAACTTAAAAACTCATACAAGTAAAACCCGCGCGATTCCCCATTTAGAAATCGCGCGGTTCCCGCCGTGTCTGAACGAGCCCTAACTCTGTGTGTCTTCTGAATACTACTAAACCAATTTAAATTGAAATTTGAAAATTCGAAGGACGAAGGCTTCTTTACCCGAGTGCGGGAAGTAGTCCACCCGGGACTCAGGTGAAACAACGGGAAACAGGTAGTATTACAAGCAACAAAGTATTACAACCCAAAAACACGAAACTTCTTCGTATAATACCGAGTATCAACCTTATTACCTATAGCAGGTAGGTATACTTTCAAAGGATAGGTTGTGTAATTTTTAATTTGATGGGCGTAACTTCAAAAGTTGTAGCTCCGTAATTATCAAAGTGGCTAAAATGTACACCGAATACTAATTAAGGCTGTGTTTAGAATAATCAATGTACACACTGAGGGGATTCAGTTCAGCTTTTAAAAGAAAAAAAACTTAATACCCAACCTTTTTAGTTGATGGGGTCTTTCAATTAGTCTACTTGTGGCATTCAAAGTTGAACCTATTTATGCTGGTCTTTTTATCGCATTTAGTGTGGGAATGCTTTAGAATTTAAGATAAAATGATAATTAATTAGTGCACAACCTTTGACTTTGTAGGTCAAGATTTATTAACTCTGCCCTAGTTCAAGGACAGCTCAATAGATATTGACACCTCATCCATAGGTTAGAAAGATGCTTCTTGAAATAAAATTCATGCAGAGTAGATAATAGTTTGTAGAGTAGACCAGTCCAGAATTTAGCGCTATAATACTGTAACTAAGTCATCCTCTGTCTAGCCTTTTCCCAACTATGTTGGGTTCAGCTTCCAGTCTAACCGTATGCGGCTAAGAACCAGTGTTCTACATGGAGCAACTGGCCGTCTGACCTCCACAATCCAGTTACCCGAGCAACCCAATACCCTTTGGTAAGATTGGTAAGACTAACGACCACCAGTTCATTGTGCCTTCCAAAACACGGAAGAACTCCTTATGACAAGATGGTCACCCATCCACGCACCGACCATGCGTTGCTTAACTTTATGATCGATCGATCTACGAGCTATTCTTCTTCTTAATACTGTAACTAAGTATAAATACTGAAAAAATAATGTATTTCTTCGTTTTCTTTTCGATTGAGCGGTTTTAAACACTTGACAAGTCCCAGAATTTTCTTAAATCGTCTGAAGGCCTCTGACACGAAATTTTAATGATGACTGTTCCTGGGTGATAGTCGAGTCAGCCTTGCAAGGTCTCCGTCATTGGTAAATAAGGCCAAAAATATAACTGTGCCGCAATACACAATTATGAAGAATAGATGACATCACAAAACAATACACCGCAGAAAATGTCAGGCCCAAAATTCCGGGCGACCACAGTCTAACAAGAAAGGACATTTTTCCTAAGGATAAAGACGTACCCCAAACTTTAATAAACGTTCTCTCATATATAAGTAGTTATACTGTGACTATGAAGGCCGAAGAAATAATAGGTAGGCAAAGAATAGAAATGGCAGCGAGGTCTATCGCTTTCCTATTTGCCTCTCTTTCGCTCGTATTGTTCGTGAGCGAGAGGCGCTTTTTCTAAGCGAGTTCTTTCGCATTAATTTTTGATTTCAAAGTGTAGGCGAGGTCGACTCTGTATAGTCGTTCGTTTGTTCGTACATATACTCGTAACTGTATTGATGACCGACTAAGCTTTTCACGGTTCTGTAGCTACGTTTTATTCTTGAATACAGCTGGAAAGAGATGAAGAAGAAAATCGTATTTGAAGGATAAACATTCTGCACGTTTAAATAGGCAGGTTACTAGCTGTTTTACTGCAATTTCATCATCATTCATTTCATTTTAGGCAAACTAATTATATTCTGTGTTTTTATATCTTCTAAAAAAAACTTTGAAATAAAACTAAACCGGTTACTCATAGGTGGTTTATTTTACTTATCTCTATCAAGTTAAGGTGGTCGTATAGGCAGTCACTCCATGTTAAACCACCCACCTGTACCCAGCATGACTGGAAGCAGACCCGAACATATTTGGGAAAAACAAGCCAGATGATAAAGTACTCACTATCTCAGTACCGATTTTCTTATCAGACTAGAGATATAAATCTCCCGACGACGTACCCCCGGGGTCAATACTTAGTGAACCATAAAATAATAAAATCAAGGACGATAAAGATTTCTGGGACCTCGTCATTTGTAATGCACTCAAGTGTAACGATTCCATTATGGCTAAGATCGATCTTAGTGGCGATATCTTGAAAATGTCCTGTCTGCGCCCTGGAAATTATGGACCCATATTATTATAAGGACATTTTACGTCCTATCTTAGGGCATTTTGCGTGTAATGTAGCAGACTGAAGATCGTTATTTTGAATCTAAGAGTTTGTTCGCCTTTTGTTCTGGATTTTATCTCGATTATTGTTTGTGGAAACTGGTGTTTGGTGGAAGGGAATACAGCCAAAAATTGTGAGGCTGATTGCAGGTATACTATCTGCAGAATTGTAATTTAAACATTCGTTTTATAAGAATTAATTAGTTTTTGAAAACGATTGATTCTACGATTTTTTTTTATGATATTGAGTTCAGGTATTTTTAACTGGGTCTTGAATGATCATGTAGTGTAGGTATTATAAAAATCAATGCTAATTTTAAAACGCTGATAAGTTTGTATATAGGTTATTGTTGTCGTTTTTCAGGCTCTAGAGTCTAGACCATCCTATCTTAATCCATTGTACTAGTGACAACCAATGCGACTATCAAATAAAAAATAGGCAATGTTATCTCTAACCCGAACTTATAAATTCCTATTAATAAAAAGATAATAAAAAGGCCTTATCAAACCTGATCCCATATGAAACCAAGATCAGTAAAACCAGAATGATTGCCAGTAATAACCTCTAAGGTTAGGCCAACAAAATTAATGGTACATTCGATTCTCCTCAAAGTATTACGTTAAGTTAATGTCGCAGCAATTTGTAGAATCAGGCGATTTCATGACTTTCTGTCGCTTTGGCCTCGTTTTGGCCTTGTCAGTTGCTTTTGTAATTATTTCTCGTATGGTTTTGTTATTGGGGGTGAATATTTTATTGTAGTGTTATCAGGTAAATATTGCTTATAGTTAATTTTGTGGTTTTGTTTTGATGTGTGACTCGGGTCATATTGGTTTCATTCTGGATATATTTACCACCATTTAGCCAGTTATAAGTGTGTTATAAAATAATTGCAAAATAACGTAAAACTGTAGGTAGTGGAGACAGTACAAAAGCTTGGAAGTAGGTATAACTAAAAAGTTCGTAGAAATAAAATACGGTCACCCATCCACGGGGAAACCGGGCAGATGCCACTTAACTTTGCTAAACAATCGACTACGTAGTTGTTTAAATAATTACCAAATTGTAATAACTATTATGGCACAAAAACTATTGCATCAATCGTTGGGAAAACCTTTATTCGAAACAAAAACTTTTTATCAATCTCAATTACTAGTGAAAATGGAAAATACATGTTTGCTTTGACAAATAGGGTAACGCCCGTATGATTCAGCGATTATTCTGTTAAAAATACCCACGTTTTAGTATTTTTTGCTGTCGTTATCAATGAATGAAATGCAATACGATATTGTATTTTTTATAATAATATGTAAAAGTGAATCAATATTTTGAAGAACCAATTCATATTATAAACTGTAGTTGATGGTGAAGGTACCCCTTGCGGGGCCCACTAGGGCCAGAGCCCGCCGGGGCCGCGGGTTGTTCGAAACAGTTACCGCGGCCCTGGCACACAAAGGGCTCCCGAAGGAATACGGTGGGTTTTAGTCAGTAAAAGTCTGACACTCCCTCCCGCTGTCACCCACAGCGGGAAGGGTCATACCGATGACTTCACATCGTTAAAAAAAATGGTGAAGGTAAATGCTACGTTTAAGAGTGTGTTGAGTAAAAAAAACGAAGAACTAGAGTTAGAACACACGACCATTCTTCCGTAGGTCTAAACCCATCCTATTTATGCCATAAATAAACAACTTTAATTTAGACCCACTTAGTTGGATAAAACCATAGCTTGGGAAGAAATTACTTCTTCAGCGGAGCCCCAGAGGGTCAAAGCCTGCCAGGGCTGCGGTATTGTTTGAAAGAGTTACCACGGGCCTGGTACACAAAGGGCTCCAGAACGAACATGGTCGGTTTGGAGTCATAAGAGGTCAAAACCATGGCAGGAATTTTACCTATCACAAAATTAATTTGCGTGACAATTACCAAAGATTAAAATAATAATTATTTACTATTGAATATCCATTTATTTCAAAATGATTACGACTAATTGTTTGTGATGGTACAAAAAGATAGCGATGAATTAATAGTAGGTACAGCCGTTATGTTGATTGCCATTTAATTGTGAACTTTATGACGTTGTTTTAAAGTTCAGATTTGGTTGTTGGTTTGTTTAAACCGTTTTGTGGAAACGTTTTATTGAAGGACAGTTCTGAGGCCATAATTTTTACCGCATTTCATCGATGGAGCTGAGCTCGTTTTAATGAAATAAAGTTGGTATTGTTTTATGCTACTCGTTTTTACATTTCTGTAAGAAAAACTGGAATAGAATATAGATAGTTTCATATCTGTATGTTATACAATAAAAACGCTAAAATTGCTTAACAGATTGAGATGGTTAGTCTCTGAATACTAATACGTGAAGGGATATATTTTTTCTAATGATTTTTTATTGATTTTCTAAAAGTTTGACGTTGGTATTTCTCTATTACCGTATGAAAATTTAACTCAATTTTGTTCTAGAAAATTTTTACTACTCGTAAACATAAGTTTTGTACAAAAAAAACTAGGTATACAAAGAACAATATTATTCTGTCACTTAAAAAACGTTGCTTTAATAAGATTTTTTGTTACAGTTCAGTTGTTTCCACAAGATTAATTAATCTTACAAACAGACAGATTTACCGATCTTATTCGTTTCAAAAAATTCGTTTAAAATCTCGTTTTCAAGAGATGTGTCTCTCGCTATACATAAATGTTTCAAAGTAGGGCTATATTTCTTTGTACACAAGATTCATAATAAATAATTTTGCAGAGCAACACGACGTTACGTCTATAAAATATGTAAGAATTTATTGACATGGCCTTTTTCCGTACAAAACTGGCGCATACTATGTCTACTTATTTTTGCAAGACAGTGTATCTTGTCCCTTTGCGATCTTTTGCTCGGTCGAGTAAAAATAGGTTATTGTTTCTTTTTCTCTAACGTTTTACGGTCAAATGGCTACAATAACTTATGAAAAATAAAAGAAAATATTTTATATGAAAATTGAAAACTGGAAAAGACAGGAGGGGTTTTTACTAAACTGCTTTAGAGGGAGGGTTATGTATTACGAGTGCAAGTATGATTTGCCTCAATCCCCAACTGTGATTGGTCAACTTTTTTCTCTCTTTTCAATGCAGTCAGGTTTTTTTTATTAATATATTGGCTTCCACACGCTGTTTTACCCACACCCTGAGAGAAGTACCTTCCTTAACCGAGTGAGAATAAGAAGTTTCTTATGTCCTTCTCCCAGGTCCAAACTACCTCTCCACCAATTTTCACGACTTTCTTTATATTTGTATAGATTTTATTCCACAACTAATTCTTTCGAATTCTATTGTCATAAAAACCTTGGATACATTTACTTATTATTAAACGTAAGCTGTCAGTGTTAGTGTAAGTGAAGAGCAATCGTTTAGAGATCCAATGCTTCTTTGATCCTTTGAAGAAAAAATACAATAAAATACTCCTTCATTTGCCGGACTGAGGATCTGAAGGGTTTCCGGATCCAAATTCGAGAGAACGAAATTCTTTTCCTTTCTATTTGTACAAATAAGAATAAATTCAAATATCAAACACTTTGGAACAANCACTCCCTCCCGCTGTCACCCACAGCGGGAAGGGTCATACCGATGACTTCACATCGTTAAAAAAAATGGTGAAGGTAAATGCTACGTTTAAGAGTGTGTTGAGTAAAAAAAACGAAGAACTAGAGTTAGAACACACGACCATTCTTCCGTAGGTCTAAACCCATCCTATTTATGCCATAAATAAACAACTTTAATTTAGACCCACTTAGTTGGATAAAACCATAGCTTGGGAAGAAATTACTTCTTCAGCGGAGCCCCAGAGGGTCAAAGCCTGCCAGGGCTGCGGTATTGTTTGAAAGAGTTACCACGGGCCTGGTACACAAAGGGCTCCAGAACGAACATGGTCGGTTTGGAGTCATAAGAGGTCAAAACCATGGCAGGAATTTTACCTATCACAAAATTAATTTGCGTGACAATTACCAAAGATTAAAATAATAATTATTTACTATTGAATATCCATTTATTTCAAAATGATTACGACTAATTGTTTGTGATGGTACAAAAAGATAGCGATGAATTAATAGTAGGTACAGCCGTTATGTTGATTGCCATTTAATTGTGAACTTTATGACGTTGTTTTAAAGTTCAGATTTGGTTGTTGGTTTGTTTAAACCGTTTTGTGGAAACGTTTTATTGAAGGACAGTTCTGAGGCCATAATTTTTACCGCATTTCATCGATGGAGCTGAGCTCGTTTTAATGAAATAAAGTTGGTATTGTTTTATGCTACTCGTTTTTACATTTCTGTAAGAAAAACTGGAATAGAATATAGATAGTTTCATATCTGTATGTTATACAATAAAAACGCTAAAATTGCTTAACAGATTGAGATGGTTAGTCTCTGAATACTAATACGTGAAGGGATATATTTTTTCTAATGATTTTTTATTGATTTTCTAAAAGTTTGACGTTGGTATTTCTCTATTACCGTATGAAAATTTAACTCAATTTTGTTCTAGAAAATTTTTACTACTCGTAAACATAAGTTTTGTACAAAAAAAACTAGGTATACAAAGAACAATATTATTCTGTCACTTAAAAAACGTTGCTTTAATAAGATTTTTTGTTACAGTTCAGTTGTTTCCACAAGATTAATTAATCTTACAAACAGACAGATTTACCGATCTTATTCGTTTCAAAAAATTCGTTTAAAATCTCGTTTTCAAGAGATGTGTCTCTCGCTATACATAAATGTTTCAAAGTAGGGCTATATTTCTTTGTACACAAGATTCATAATAAATAATTTTGCAGAGCAACACGACGTTACGTCTATAAAATATGTAAGAATTTATTGACATGGCCTTTTTCCGTACAAAACTGGCGCATACTATGTCTACTTATTTTTGCAAGACAGTGTATCTTGTCCCTTTGCGATCTTTTGCTCGGTCGAGTAAAAATAGGTTATTGTTTCTTTTTCTCTAACGTTTTACGGTCAAATGGCTACAATAACTTATGAAAAATAAAAGAAAATATTTTATATGAAAATTGAAAACTGGAAAAGACAGGAGGGGTTTTTACTAAACTGCTTTAGAGGGAGGGTTATGTATTACGAGTGCAAGTATGATTTGCCTCAATCCCCAACTGTGATTGGTCAACTTTTTTCTCTCTTTTCAATGCAGTCAGGTTTTTTTTATTAATATATTGGCTTCCACACGCTGTTTTACCCACACCCTGAGAGAAGTACCTTCCTTAACCGAGTGAGAATAAGAAGTTTCTTATGTCCTTCTCCCAGGTCCAAACTACCTCTCCACCAATTTTCACGACTTTCTTTATATTTGTATAGATTTTATTCCACAACTAATTCTTTCGAATTCTATTGTCATAAAAACCTTGGATACATTTACTTATTATTAAACGTAAGCTGTCAGTGTTAGTGTAAGTGAAGAGCAATCGTTTAGAGATCCAATGCTTCTTTGATCCTTTGAAGAAAAAATACAATAAAATACTCCTTCATTTGCCGGACTGAGGATCTGAAGGGTTTCCGGATCCAAATTCGAGAGAACGAAATTCTTTTCCTTTCTATTTGTACAAATAAGAATAAATTCAAATATCAAACACTTTGGAACAATTAAGGTGAATGTAATTAAAAATATAACAGAGAAATTCTCGGAACACGAAAAAATATTACCTAGTTTTGGTAAAATTGTTTGAGCTATTAAAGTAATTTGATGATTAAAGGCGTTTTGTTTAACAGATTGGAATCAGCGAATCTAAGTCTCTCTTAATAAAAATATATTATAAAAGTAAAGAGTACCTGGAAACGCGATTACTTTTAATAGCGCTAACGGCCACTGAGATTAGCCGCGGACGGACAGGCAGACAGACATGGCGAAACAATAAAAGTTCAAGTTATTTCCGAACCCTGAAAAATATCGTCGTCACAGCCTAAGGATGTCCACTGCTGGATTGCTGGCTCCCCGTGCGCTGGTGATTCGCCCATACACACCACGAGTGAGCGCAGTATGGGATATTTTTAGCTTCTAATAAAAATTGTTGTAGAAATTATTTTAAAGTTACTATTCCAGGTGCTCGAAATAGCAATTTTGAGAAGCGAGATTAACCACGAAAAGTTACATATGAAACCCCTTTCCCGGAAAACCAAATATGTTGGTTCTATATTTATAGCTTACACCGTCAAAGCGTGTCATCTATACTTATTCTATGTAAATCTGTAGAGAGATCAATTCTGTACATGAAATATATTTCCAAAATAACCATCACACCAAGGAGGTGATTAGGGATCGATACTGATGCCAAAAATACAACCAGTAGAATTTTTGTCTGTCTGTATAACCGTTATAGAAACAAAAACTACGGCACAGATTTTAACGAAACTTGGTACAATTATTATTCATACTCCTGAGATGGCTATAGTATACTTTTCATCAGGAGCAGAGCAGTGAACGAAAAGATCTTTGATTATGACGACCCGTCGTTGCTGGCATAAGCGACATGATCCACGAACGAAGTCGCTGGCAGAAGCTAGTTTTGACTAAAAATAGTATTCGAAGTCCTTTTACAGAAAAATTACAGGTTTTTTTAATGGAAACACCGGTATTCACTTTGTATCTTTAACGAAGAGATTTATTTTTATAGATTTAATTAAATGTTACTTATTATGTTAAAAATAAACGTCAGACTTACCTGAAAGACTAATAAACTAAATGGATTCAGTGTAGGTAATTAATTTGTTTACCCGAGCGATAAATTAGACGCTTTCCTCCGAGTAATATCGTGTTTAAACTTATTAACAACATTGATATTAAATATTAAGTAGGTATCTAACTTTACTTTCGTTGAATTAATTAATTGAAGCAATAATTTCGTTTTTGCAGTTTTTTGTAGGCAAAATAAGTGTCGAGTTAGCATTCGAAAAGGAGTGACCACTATGCGCAAAATACTCTATGTCCAACAAAATGATCTCGAAACGAATTGTACCTAACAGGGCAGCTAACAAAGCAGGACCGGTAATTTCATTGTCTACATTTTTATCGTAAATAACAACGAGCACGTATTTGCTCTTGGATATCTCTATTTATTAACTTCAATCAGTGGACATCGCTTGGGGATAACGAATTTGATATTGTAAGGCATAAGAGGTAGCGAGTAGTCAAACTATTTTATACTTTTTTCAGGATAATATGGTTTTCTGTTCTATTTTTTCCCTGCCATTCATATTGCTTTAGAGCCCTTTCCTTAATGTATATTTACTTTATTTACTAACTCAAACTTTAAAAAATTGGTGACCCTTTATTTATTTGATCACGATAATGTGAGCTTTACTTTTGATCCGTCGAATCAGAGCTGGTACTTACCGCTGGCACGAGGTGATCGAGACAACAGTACAGACATTATTTATATTAATACAATACACATGAATTTGTATCTTTTTACATTTTGCTGAGATGACAATCTAATATAATCTGTTTAAATATTCTAGTATGAAACCTAATGGGCATTATCCATCATAATTACACAGCAAAATATTTTTCTAAAGCTGAAAATAAAAAGTCTCTAAAAACCTGAAATTAAAGTTTTTTATAGCCCACTAATGACCGATGCGACCTACCAACTTTTGAAGTTGAAAAAGTTTTTTTGGCTTCGGCGTTTTAACGATACAAAAGTTTTCATATAAAATGGCTTTCGAATAATGAAATAAGTGTAGTGAGGTTTTTAATGAGATAAAAGCTTATGCAAAACGTTTTTGCTTTTTAATCTGCGTGAAAAATACTTCATCATTTTGTAACAAATGATTGCCCTTAAAATGTTAATAAATATGACCTTTGTCAATATATGTAAGAAGTGAATACGTTACATAGGTATCTGCTATAGGAAAGACTTACTAAGACTTGGTACACAAAGGGCTGCAAATGTTACAAAAGTGAGTTGTTATTAGCAAAATCTTACACACCCATTCCGCTGCCTAGTGGGGGTGTGTCATCTGATGATTTCCCAACACAAAAAAATTACGCAGATATCTGGTCATTGCCCAACATATTGCTTAGCCCATAACTTGTACCATACACCATCCCCCATTTTTCTTCATAAAATATTAAGGGGCCTATCTCGTTCCCCGAGTAATCTTTGGCGCACAATCATATAGGATAGGAAGGCAAGTGTGTTTGGTCGTGCAAATTTTAAAAACGATTGAGCAGAACACGGAACACCTTGTACCTATATGTTCAGGCAAGCGAATAATGTGTAACTTTGAAGGGTCGCCTACATTTGCTGAATTTCTTCAGAAAAAATATCGTTTTCTAGAGCGCTACCTTACGCTTACCCATTTTAATTTTTATTTGTAATCGACGCAGTATTTTTTTGTCTTCCACTCACTTACTTTTGTATATGACATCGTCTCACAAGTAGTATTCTTTCCTGCCATATCGTCTTTCAAACAATCTATCAGTCGTTTTTCTAGTCGTTCTCTTCTCTTTATTCATTCACATCTATACTCATCTTCTTATAACATTTAATATGTAATCAAATCGAAAACTCATCTGAATCACTCCCCTAACCCAAATAAATCAGATTCCAACTCGTATGTAAAACTAACAAAAAGTACCTATCATCGAAAAAGAGCCATTTACCAATGGAAGACAAAGTAATCATATAAATCCTTCGTAGTCCTGAAAGCACTTTGAAAAAGTTAAATTGCACATTAAAACCGTCTAAAGTTTAATATTATGCCAAAAACCGTAACGCCCTCTCGTTTCCGATAAATTCCGGTGTTTCGGAAGACTTCATTAAAGCCGTGAACGATTCGTTTAATTTTGCGGTATTGGCTCAAATGGTTTGCTCTATAATGTGAATTTGTAGCTAGCAATGATTACGCAATTCCAATGTTTTATGGGCCCATTGAAGTATTTATAGTTAGGCGATTATGGTAATAACTATGATGACTAGATAATTAGGAACTTCCACAAAACATACCTAATTATATTTTTTCCTGGAATAAATTCGTTTAACATGCATGAACAACTAGCGAAATTAAGGTGTAAAATTGGAGAAAAAGCTATCATGATATTATTCTAAAAAATCAAATGAAAGTTCAAGTCAGACAAAATATTAGTTTGAAAATTTGTAGAAATCTACTATTTCAGTTTACTTTCAAATCGATTAGAATATATTATATTTTAAATTGCTTCTAAAAAAACATCTACCTCCAAAATTCACTGATGCATAAGATACGATCCCTGATTATACTTTAACTTTTCAATTGTACGTTATCGATACTCTTTCGAGGAGTTTCGGAACACATCGATACATAATAAAATCGGTTCCATTGTTACTCGATTCGGAATTCTGTTTTATCGCAGTGAATGCGGATGTCGGCTTTTAAAATGGGCTGTATAGTGTGAGCCGAATTATTATTTAAGTAAGTAATTCGATTGTATTGAACTGGGATTTTTTTATGGCAAATAAGTGCAATAATAAATTATCGGGATATTGGGACACCTATCACACACGGTCGGTTAGCCCCATGGTATGCTGTCACATTCTATTGTTGAACGATAGAATTTCATGCTCGCTTCGTCATCATCATCTACCTAACCTTTTCCCAACCATGTTCAGGTGGTTTCAAAGACTATCCGAATGCAGTTGAGTACTATTGTTTTATATCTTGCGATTGCATAATATCTGACCTCCTCAACACAGCTACTCAGCAACATGATACGCGTTTGGCCCTAATTGTAAGGATTCTATCTATACTAATATTATAAAGCTGAAGAGTTTGTTTGTTTGTTTGAACGCGCTAATCTCAGGAACCACTGGTCCGATATGAAAAATTATTTCAGTGTTAGATAGCCCACTGGAACCGCTGGCGGATGCTTGTTTCTATAAAAAATAGGTGAAAACTAAAATCGTAAAAAATCTTGACATTCAATTTAATGAATAAGTACCTCTCTTTATTCTACATTCTGGCCTCAGCATACCTTATACCCTGTAACAACACAGGTTACAACCTGCAACACGATACGTATAACGTTTAAAAGCAATTCGCAGTACAAACAGACGGACGGACAACCCTTACTGTTCACTTGTGAATTGATCGAATTGTGTTTACATAGCGCAAGAACAACAGAAGTAGTATAACCTATCTGTGATGGCTGAATAATGAACTGTGAATACGCAGTTTAGACCACAGACTTGAGTACGTATAGATGTGGCTTGTGTAATAAATTCAAATAGGGGTTACGTGTGCCACTTTTAATTTACGCTCTATAATTTTTGTTTCTGGGCAAATATAATGTTTTAGTTACTTTTTGAGCTGTAACAGGTATAATAACAGATAAAAAAAGTACAACTACCCCCACTAAGAAGACAAACCAATGAGAAAACCGGCCAAGTGCGAGTCGGACTCGCGCACGAAGGGTTCCGTACCATTTTCTATGAAAACTGAACGCATCTATTACCTACAACTAGCCAAAATACAAACATTTATCGGCAACAAAAAATAACTTCGTTTTTCATACAAATATATGAATATCAAAGTTATAATTTGCGGTTTCCAAAAATTGCTATATCTCAAAGACTGCTGTCTGTACCACGTTCAAAATAATTTTCCTCGAAAGTTTATGTAGAGTTCTACTTTTGAGATTTTTTTCATATTTTCTAAACTTGCGGTTCAAAAGTTAGAGGGGGGGGGACGCCTATTTTTCGGCTTTTGGAGCAATTATTTCCGAAAGTATTTACATAATCAAAAAATGATTTCAGTAAACCCCTATTCATTTTAAAATACCTATCCAACGATATATCACACGTTAGGGTTGAAATGAAAAAAAAAATCACGCCCCACTTTACGTGTAGGGGAGGCACCCTAATAAAACAATTTTTTCCACTTTTTATTTTTGCACTTTGTCACCGTGGTTGATTCACATATTGGTACCAAATTTCAGCTTTCTAGCGCTAACAGTCTCTGAGATTATCCGCGGACGGACAGACGGACGGACAGACAGACATGGCGAAACTATAAGGGTTCCTAGTTTACTACGGAACCCTAAAAAATGTGGCTAAAAGACTGGAGGTGATTTAGTCAGACATGGTAACGTTTATACTTTATCTGTATGAATGGGGCTTGTGTTCACCATTCGAGTTCAGAAAAATATTAACTTTGGCAATATTGGACAAATAAATATTACTAAAACTCTCTTGTATCGTGATAGAAAGCAGATATAAATAATAGGGCTTGCCTTATCTATTCATATACAGGTCTATAGCAATACCTTTAGGTACGGTTCAGATATGGAACTTTGGAAACTGTATTGATTTGAAACGCTAGTTGAGAGGGTGTGGTCTATCAAACATGGAATCTGGCGTCCTGAATTGCAGGTTTTGTAAGTCAGTATAATTCTGAAAGATTTTTGAATTGAAACACTGAGCTCTAGTTTCAGAAGTTCCAGATAAACTTATAGATAGCTGTCTGACAAATAATGCCATAGAGATGTTTTTAATTTTGACTACTATTATCTAGAATATTGTCTGGAACCTGTGAAACTGGCCGTGAAAATTGTAGATGAATGTAATAAGGTTGGATATACAAAATATCGTTTTTATTATATTAGATTTTGAAGACATTGTGGCATCAATCACCATACTCGCTGAAGTAACATAGGCTATGTCAGACTCTCATTGGGACACGTCATTTAGAGTAAAAAAAAATCAGTTTTCTAGCTATCACGGTTTATGAGATACAGCCTGGAGACAGACATATACAGGGGAGGCTTAGTAACGGGGTCCCGTTTTACCCTTTTGAGTACGGAACCCTAAAAAAGAAAGAAATATAAAAAAAAATGTTTGCTAATCACCCTATAAATTGCCATGTATCGTAAATCAAACCCTACATACATCACAGTATGAGTTATTTTTGTATGAGCTTTCTGTTTTACCTGCAATATATCGTATTTATCGGTTCCCACTAGTTATACATCAGACGCGCCGTTTGTCAGGATTTGCGAACACACGAATTTCCGATCATTAATCTTAATTATTTAGACAATGCAAAATCGCGATTTCACAGTTATATCTCTGTGGGAATTTGTAGCTATCCGCATAAATGCATAGGTGTGGAAATATCACCTGTATAAGCGTTTCACGTTGAAGTTTAATTTATAAAGTGAAACTAGTAAAAAATACTACATGGGATGCGATACATTTTCATATTTGATTCTTTTACAAAGTATTATATTTCATTCCTATTCATAAAATTCCTAGAATACACATTTTTCAAAATAAAGTTTGCAATCAAAAATTTTGAAATAACATCACTACTAAAAAAAAAATAACAAAAAACAAACGCAGATACAAACCACTGAATAAAATAAAAAACAAATAAAAACCCAGGTACATGAAAAAAGTTAGTGACCTTTCTAATTTTTTTTCGTTTGCAAAAGTTCTGACATTTTTCGCGGACGCCGTCTCCGGTAGCGTCCACATACAAAGCGCTTGGAGCAAACATAATATTAAAAGTTCAGTGAACTGTTTAATGTCTCGTTATTTTTAATGACCCTTGTCAACATATCATAAAGTTGGGGATAATCTTGTTTTTTCGTTGTTTGTAAATAACATATAAAGTCCGTGTTTGAATGTGTCAGGATTTTCAACCCTTTTTTGAGGTAGGGTTGCTTTTTTGCTTGAATAGATCCTTTTTGAAGGGCGTTGACTCTTTTGTCTATAATTTTTTTTACTAGCTTTACTTTTTTAGGTTTACGATTATCAAGAATATACTGTGTATCAAAACATCCTTTCTTTCTTAAGTTGCAATTTGGTTTTTTCATAAAAAAAACAAAAGCGAACACGTAACTAAAGATAAACTAAAAATTAGATAAATTAATTATACACTAAGGATTCCTAACACCTGTGACTTTCCGCTTTAAGTTTTAAAAAAAATTGTACGCATATTTCAGGAAAGCATGTCTGGATCTTACCGTATTTTATTACTTACCATCTTATGTAGCAATTCATTTGATTTACCATACACCCACGTTTTTACAAAAATAAATTATCTTTAACGTATATTGTCATTCTAACAGCCTCTCAAGTCTTAATACGTAATTTACCCATCCATGAGCCAGCCTTGGCAAGTGTCAAACACCGCTAACAACATCGATATGAATTGACGATTACCACAAACGTAAACAGGCAATAATTAATACTTCTGTTATTTTTTTATTATGTAACTTTCTTCTAAACGGACAAAAAATCTTTCCTGATAGCCAATTTGAAATACAAAGGTCTCCTTTGATCGTCCAAGCTCAGAAATTGGGGTTCAATGATAGAAGGTGTTCGGATGGCGAATTAAATTTTTATTACAACCCAAAAAGGGTATTTATTACTTTAATAAAAAAAACTAAGTGTTTTATAACTCGCATTTCTTGGAGAAAGCTTGAAAGGACGCCGTGGTTTGGGGTTCTGTATGCTGAAAAATTTAAACCTTTTACCCGTTAAAGTTATTAAACATTTCAATCTTCTTCTTCTTATCGAGTGAGCTGCAGGTTTAATCACCTGACAAGCCCTAGTGTCAGAGTTTTCTCAAATCCGCCTGACGGCCTCTGACGTGGAATTATAACTACGACTGCTACTGAGTAACAATCGAGGACGACGGCTTTACGTGCCCTCCCAGGCACGGGGGTGTAACACCGCCAACTTCCAAACTCCAGGCTGCTTTGTGAAAGTTTCTAAAACCCACAAAGCGATTTCGGCCTGACCCGGGAATCGAACCCGAGACCCGTGGCACGGCAGTCGCGCTATGCGACCACTAGACCAACGAGGCAGTAACATTTCAAAAAAAAAAAAAAAAAAAAAAAAAAATTTTTTTTTTTTTAACATTTCAATAAAAACTAACAATTCCCAATAAAAATATAAAGAGGACAACGTTTCGTAAGTTTAGGCTAACAAAACAAAAATTCTTAATAATACAAAAACAACATAACTTCCATATTGCTATTGTTTTTTATTCCCAATTTCATATACCTACATTTGTTATTTGCCTGTATAGTTAGATATATAATAAAAGCACATAAGAGCAGAGTTTTAATCAACTCGTACAGGATACGGAACCCAGAATGACTAATCGTAGCGAAACTTTTTTTTCTTATTTTGGTGCTAAAAAGTTTTACAAGATTTTTATAACTTTCCCTCTTTAATCCTCATCTGTTTAAAAAGCCACAGTGTTTTTTCTAGGTCATAATTTTAAAGAGTTTTTTACAAAATGGGCCATCCTAGCGATTTAGCCTAGATAAACGAAAGAAGATAATATATTTATCCTTGTAAGTCCAAGTTATAAACGCGAAAATATGTATGGATGTGTGTTTATTCCCCTTTCACAAAAAACGAGTTTACTATTTTGATGAACTTGGCAGTAAGTAATATAGCTAATACATCAAAATAACATGGAATTTATACGTTTTATCCAGGTGTGGCAAATAGTTCGCCCAAGGAAGCGTTTGAAACTGCTAGCCTTACTGTCGATCATTGCGTTTTCTCCGAGGGCGCGAACAAGTACCCACAGGACGAGCCAGAAACCGCTGGTGGAAAAAGGAAGCTAGCATTTAATATAAGTATCTCTCTGTATATAAAACTTATAAAATATGTATCTAATATATTTGGCCTACGGCAGATGGTGTCCATGTTTCCATAACAAACTCCATTGTTTCAACTTCTTGGCAAACAAACTCTTTCGCAATTCGGAGCAACTTCGCACATGATATGCAACTTGTTCCGGGACTTATTATTAACTTGTCTTGTTTCATTAAGTTTAATAATTTTGGTATATTTTGACAACTTGAACGGTATTGGTATTAAACGCTGAGGTAGCGTGTTGGGCCCATAACTAGGTTAGAGCGACGAAGAATGCAGATGTCTTCAAATATAATAAGATTTATTTTGCAAGACAATAATTTCACAAGTAACGACAGAGGCGATCATAGACAAGAGAACGACACAGATAATTAAAACACAGACAACAACTTGTGACAGAGCACAGATATTATATTGAACGTTTACAGTTTCAACAATTAGTGATAAAGCTGAAGGAAAAATAAGATTTTGTCGATTTTGGGTTCCAAAGGGCGTGATTTTTTCTAAAAGTAAAGTTTTATAGGAGTCATTATTCAGAAAAATAGTAAAACGACACAAAATCGGTTGAACCACTTTCGGAACATAGCAAGATTCAATTAAACTATGATCCACTAAAAGATAATTATATTTATATGGTGTTTAATTCACACGCCAAGATACAAAAGATAAAAGATAAAAAGTCGTTTATTCAAAGTAGGCTGAAAATCGAAAAAAGAAAGGACATATCACACCAAAAACAAAAAACAAAAGAACTTCGCAGACGGCCTCTAAAAAGGAATCCTTTAGCACACAACCTCTAGGGTATTAACAACTCTTTGTATTTAAAGTCGACGCGACTCCTGTAATCACGTCACGTTGTCGTTGCGGTGTCGTTCGGTTTAGCACGCACGTGATTCGCATTAATATCGCCCTGAAATCAGTCAAGGAACAACCCTCAATCAATGGGTATAAATAACTTTAAGGAGCACGTAAGGCTTAAGATAAGGACTGATTCGGTTTTGTTATCCAGTTGGTGCGAGCGAATTTGTGCGATAAAATTCTGTTGTTAGATTTTTATTCGTTTTGATACAGAGATAGCGAAATAAGTGTCATTTTCAGTTAATTATAGAGTCGTTTATAAATTTGAGCCCGCTATGTAATATTAAAGAACAATTTAATTGGTTTATTACTTGCATGGTAAATTAATATTCTGCATAGATGTTTTTTTTATCATTTTGATAGACCGGCCGATTTTTTATGCCTAAAAGTCTAAAATTATAGTAATATGTTATAAGCGATCAGAAATTATGGCAGAAGGGAGCTAGTAATTATGGCTTTCATGAATATTATATTTTTTATATAATGACAATATTTATGTATATTTTGACGAAAAAAGAAAAAGCTGGTCCCGGATGTCATTTGAACATCTTTGGCAGTCGTTACGGGTAGTCAGAAGCCAGAAAGTCTGACAACCAGCCAGAAAGTCAGACAACACCCTCTTACCAAGGGGTGCCAGGTTGCCCACGTAACTGGGTTGTGGAGGTCAGATACTCAGTCGCTCCATGTAAAATACTGGTTCTCAGCTGCATCCGGTTAGACTGGAAGCCGAACCCAAAAAATAGTTGGGAAAAGTTTTGACGAAAACCGCCTGAAAACGTGTTCAATAGTTTTTGAGCATATCACTGAAAACAACTCGGGCTACCTATACATGCATATTTTGACACACACACATTGACGAAGCGTTAACGATGATGATTGCAGATGCATTATTCCGCAACGTGTACTCCACCTTACTCGTATATGAACACATACTCCATAAACCACTCGTCTAATAAATTCTAATCATACATAATACTCTTGGAATAGCCAGCGATAATGTTGAAGATATGAATTGCCATGCCATGAAATACTTCCTCCTTTTACGAGGGCATAAAAGATTTAAATTACTCAAAGCACACGTTTAATATGGGTACTATTATATTTGTGACAGTAACTGCCGTAACGGAGAGCATGTTTGTAGAAGCGTTATAAATGTTAGAGGGTGTTTGAGTTATTGAAATTGTGTGTTAGTTTTGGGTGTTAATTACTATGGTAGGACTCGTTTTGTGGTCAAGTGATAGCGAGGTACTGTGTTCAGTTTATTGAAATTTAAATCAATTTTGTACCGGTATATTTCACCGACTTTCTTTGACGTATTTTGTCGTTTAAACAATATCTTTTTACGGTAATTTTAGACCACTTTATGAAGTGGTAAAAAAAGTAAAAAAAGCTTTTGGAACGCTTTTGGTCCGAATGTATTATAAACAGCTGTATTCCTAAATCGACCATTATTGTTTTGTTTTTGGTGAGAGTGGGACAACGGCATAAGTTAAGCAAAACTGTTATTTCACAGTCTAAATTTCAGACTGTGATAGCAGATACCACAGTGACAATATTTTTCCTTCTTTTTTTTTACCAAAACAATGGAAAATCGCTCACAATCATCGCATCCACTACAGAACGTCCTTAAGATAAGTGAATAAAGAAATCGGTCCACCCCTTAGCTTCGATCTAAGTAGAAGAGAAAGCTGAGAGCAACCGATCCTATCCCTTAGACATTTGTTCGGCAGTTACGGAAAGCTAAGGGATTAAGCCTGTGAGAAATACTTTGTCGATGTATCGTAGTTGTTTGGGAGAAAAATAACGGTAATGATGTAAGAGGGGATGTATAATAATAATGTATAATATATTTTCGTTGTGTAAGGCTGGTGGGGTCACCGTGGGTTTCGATTTTGGAACTTAGAGGTTAGAGGCATATTCTTCAGTAGTCGATATTAATATACTGCAAATCGATGGAAAGTGTTAGAATAATAGCAACTATAAAAAGTTTAATTCAGAATATTGTCTAAGATTAGCCTCTGCCAGCGGTTTCATCCGCGTCCCATGCGATCTACTCCGCGCACTCGGATAAAAAGTATCTAAGTAAAAATTTCAAATCGAACTAGTAGTTCTCGATATTAGCGCGTTTAAGCGAACAAACTGAATTGTTTAATATCGATAATATATGTACATATAGTATAGATTGTTGAATACGAAAAAAATCTCACAAATGAAAAAAAAAGCAGGTTGAATGACGCTGACAAATATGGCTTCCAAAGAACGTTTTAAAGACGATCATTATATTTTATACTCGCGCATGATGTTCAGACAAAGGGGATTAAGGATTAACAAAACAAAAGTCAAGGAAAATTATTGAGAGAACGGCAACGACTTTTAAAGGTGAAGGATAAAAAATCTTTTCTTTTTAGGGTTCCGTACCTAAAGAGTGAATCGGGACTCTGTTAAGACTTCGCTTTCCGCCCGTACGTCTGTGTCTGTATCTCATGACACTGGTCTCATGGTACTGTATACCAGGCTGTATCTCATGAATCATGATAGCTAGACAGATGAAACTTTCACAGATGATGTATTTCTCATGCCGTATTAACAACAGATAGAGGGAGGAATTTTAAAGGGTTTTTGGAAACAACAAATGTATTTTTCTTAAAGATACGGAACCCATCACGCGCGGGTCCGGCTCACACTTAGCCGGTTTTTTTCTTTTCCTCAACAAAAATAATAACAATACAGATTTTTATCAGCGCCTACTAAATAATTCTAGCGCCACAAACGTAATCCTTGTTTTTAATACTACAGCTTAAAGAGCTTCCACCATATTTACGGCTGCCATTTTCTAAATTACTCTTTTAAAATTCATAGTTGGTTAAAAGGGAAAAAATATCAACGTAATATCGTAAAAGGGTTCTTTAAGATTTTTGCGTTTATTTTTGGAGCGAAAATGGGCGTTTGTGGCTTGATTGTATTGACCTAGGTATTATGTTGTACGAACCTTAAATTAGGGTCTGAAAGGGCTATTTGTATTTTCGGCATAAGGTCTAAGGTCGTATTGTAGGGTTTTTAAGGGTTAACAATTCAGTGACAAAATAAAATAATGCCGTTCATTTTGGTTAATAAACCTCTTTTGTAGATCCTGTGTTTCTTAATGGTTTTTGGACTTTTTATTCACAGTTTTAGTTAAATAGATGTAGAATTTAAATTAAACTCAAAATCGCTGTGTGTTGTGGGTGGTCGCAGTGATTGAAAATTTTCTGTACCTACTCATTACCGCAACTGGTCCTATAATTTCATAAATATTATGTTCCATTTTCCATCAAGGTAAGTACTAGATTTCATGAACAAGACACAAAAGGGGACGATACAATATCACGTAGTAGTACCATCTAGTTTCCAGATGAAATTCTCTTCAAGTCCTCAACTATATCTCGACATAAACGCTACTTTCCCCAAATCCAGACATAACATAGGTAATAAAAAACCTAATATCAAATAACCGCCACATTCTACCTACATCAGCATATGAAGCGAAATATACAACAGACAAGTCAATAATGAACAGTAGAAACGTCAAGTAAAAGAAACTCGAAAAACCAGTATAACTTGAACCTCATTTTCTTTATACAACCACATTTGAGAGACCACGGTCGGTTGGACGGGAAATCGCGAACGAAAACCTACTACCTAATATATTTCTACCTCAAAAGAGAGCTCTGTCATCAAAATTGAATCCCGAACGGTCCAATAGGAAAATCAAAATGGCTACCAATTGAATTTCAGCACTTTCGACAAGTTCTCTGGCGCACAAAGGTACTTCTAATCTAAGTCGCTGAAGGCTCCAGTTTAAATAGATCCTAGTTTACAAAGCCTCTTGATTATTTAGTTGAGCTGTGAGTCGGTAATAGGAATTTTAGGTAGGTTTACATTACAAATTCTGTTTTAGTGTGTTGAAGTATGTTGTATAGTATGAAGGACTATTTGCAAATGCGTAGGTTATTTAATATTTGACTGCGTATATTCTCATATCTTCAAAAAGTGTATCTCCTTTTCCAAGAAAAGTACCTACCCCACTTTCAACGTAATAAATAAACTCGCTTTCGCACTTTGTGTCAGTAGAATTGTACGAGCACAGATTTCCTCAAAACTCAAAATCATTTATTCAAACTTGGAGGGAAAGATCTTTGATTATGACGACCCGTTTTCGCTGGCATAAGCGACATGATCCGCGAACGAAGTCACTGGCAGAAGCTAGTTTCGAAATAAAACAATTCAAGACTGACTGTATCTTAAATCAATATCATAAAAAAAAACAATCAACAATCTATTTGCATGCTATACCAATACAGAGGTACTTAATTTGCTATTAAGTGTGACCATTATTTAATTCTCGGAGCTGTCACGCCATTGGTCCATTAAAGGTAAGCTTGTGTGCCGAGCTAACATTCAATTGGGTCTTAATGCTGTGGATACAGGTCGGGAAACCCGGTGTTGTCTAATTATATTTGTTTTGTTTGTTACTCGTAAATTGGATAAGAGTTTAGGAGTGTTTTTGTTGGATGTTCCTTTTCAGTTTTATTGGGTAAATGACGATTTTTTTACTTTTTAGGCTTTATAGAAAAGTAAAATTGACTACTAATTGCATCGCAATAGTCATATAGTGCGAAAAAAAATAGTAACTTGGTAAAGGAAACATAATTTGACGAGAACTTTATAGGTATATCTATTCTTGTGCACTAGACAGCTGACAGTTTTTCAACAATTGGGTAATTCTCACGAAATTCCAAAATTCTTGTCCTTTGAGCTTAAAAAAATATATAAGAGACATATAGCGGCTACCAATATTTTTTTGCAATCTACTTTACTGTAGCTAGAAGTTTCATTTATCAGTTTTTAATCATATGTGTAAATAAAAAAATAATTGCCTATATGATACCCCTAAAATCATTCCCTCACTATGTCCCGTCCTCCAAATTAAATTACATTTATATCACTAAACAAACAAAATAGTGTAACAAAGCTTTACAACATTTTTTTTTCGATTCAAAATATGATACATTAATA
>NWSH02000210.1:2665644-2693326 GCA_002382865.2 Heliothis virescens
TTTTTTTTATTTATCTCTGTTTCGTCATTCCCTCACCGTCATTCCCTCATATTAATATGTAGTGAGGGAATGATGGTTTATGAGGGAATGACTTTTGACTGGGTTAGCTTTGCTTAGCTGCTTGTTTGCTTTGGCTAACTATTGAATTTTGCGCTGCCATTTTGTTATAGGTTCAAATAATGTCCCGAAAAAGAAGATGAGCGATGAAGAAGCTAAATAAAAAATAAGGAATATAATAAAAAGGAACGAAATCTTGGTGATGGCAAATAATCAAAGATGAACAGTTGTATGTTGTATTCTTGGTCAATAACTCCTACTAATGTAAGAAAATAACATTGTATTATTGTCTTGTAACTTAATAAAAAGGTTATTTAAAAATAACAATAGCAATATCATTTACTATTTTTCATAAATGTCTTATAATGGTCATTCCCTCACCTAAGTTATCATTCCCTCACTTTTGTTTTTTTTTATTCTCATAAAACACGTTTATATGGGGGACCACTATATAATTTAAACTTAGTAACATCAATACTACTTACTCCATAAAAAATATATAAAAATTCGTATCAAAATTATAACACATTTTGTATTGACCAAAATTCGGGATTTCGTGAGAATTACCCAATTACTGATATATTATGACTAACTGACAGGAACAGTCAACTGCACAAGAAAACGGTACTCCTATACAGCGACCTCCTCCAGGTTCGCAATTCTAAATAAACTTCTAAAACTGTAATTTTAAATAAACATACCAACTATATACGTACTTTATTCATAAATATTTCGGTAAATATTCCAACTACTTCAAACCAAACAATTCATCTTCTACCAACAAATAATTCGCATACCTCAAATGACCAAAGAACCTGGCCATAAAATAATAACCCTGTACCGCGCATCTATTTATAAACATCGAACACTCTATTTAATGGTCAAACCGACCCCAACGATTAGGCATGCTTTGATCACTCAGATGTTCTGAGCCGTGAAAATTATGGACTGTATTAAACAAATATGTCCTATCCGGGGATGGCCATATTTATTTGGGTCAAATGAATATGTATTGTGGTGGATATGGTACTTTTTACAGTCGAGCTTTTGAGGGTTGAAGACTGGAAAATTGTAGAATTAGAAATTAGAGGTGTATGAGTGGGTTATGTTTACTTTTCGGATAGTTTGATACTTGAAAATTTTGTTTTTGCAAGGCTGCTGTCGGTTTGATTGTCCTAATTCAAAAAAAACTATTCAAGTATTTTTAGTGATGGTGGTAGTAAAATTCATTGAGAAGATCTAACAGCAGATGTATTCATAAGCTACAAAGCCATTTCGTCCTCACACACGAAAACGTCCACTGCTGGACAAAGGCCTCCCCCAAGCTGGTTGAATTTGGAGACGCTCATCGCGTTGGACATGCGTATTGGTGAGCGCAGTGTGGGATGCTATTTAACAAAACCAAATAAAAGCAAAAAGAAGATCAATATAAAAACCTATAAAAATATATAACCTATAAAAAGTTCACCGAACCTTATCAGCAGTTGCATTATCGACTACAAAACCAACAAATCACTTCATATAACAAACAAAACATAAAATATTGAACTTAAAAACTTCAATTAATAAATCATCGGCTCCCATTTCACAAACCAGGCGAATTTTCATCGAACGATTACACAATCATAGGCCGTTTTCAGTTAATAAATATTACAGAGCAATGGCCGGCTGAAAACCTGTAATTTATTTCAATGCTTTTCTATTTTATACGTCTGGTATTAAAGAAGATTTATTTTTATTGCGGTTGCCTTATAATAAGTTTTATTAATGGTCCTATTGGATTGTGTTGGTGTAATTGCAACGCCTTGGGGAGGTGTACTGGTGTATGTGTGCTTCTGTGTTTCAGAAGCGCCAATGAACAGTGACATAAAGTGTTACAAATTGTGACGTTTTGGTTGTTTGATATTGTATTTTTTTGGTCTCGTCTGCAAATAAAATTTTAAACTAGCTTTCAGTCGTTGATGTGCTTTGGTTAGTTGATTCACGTTAATCCTGGTAGCAATAGGAAATTAATACCTACGACTGACACGTGTTATTTGCTAGAGTAATAGAAACAAACTAAATCATTGTCAACAAGTATGACATCATACCGCTGGAACTAGCGCCACGCTGCGGTGCCGCGCCGCTACAATCAGCAGTGCCGCTACTGCCGGCGCCGCAACGCGGTTGTGTTTCGGCTCTATGAGAGGAGGTCTGTGCTCAGTAGTGGGACGATAAAAAGGCCGATGATGATGATGTACCTAGTTCTATTTTTTACCCAATTTATTCCGAACCTAAACAGTCGCTGTACCTTTCATTACTTTTATTATATCCACCAGCAAAAATTTACAAACATCACTAACTTAAACGCGAATACAAAAACTTTGCAATGAAAAGCAAATTGTCAGTTCAGTAACATCAAACCCCAAATAATAAAGCATTTAAAAGTAAAAAGTTAACTGAACTCGCCGGAGGTTCAATGCAAACAACGAAACTAGTTAAAAGTTACTACAACAGTTTAACAAATAACGATTGGACAAGTAACAAATATTTAACTCTGTTGATTGTTGGATTGCGGGTAGATTCGGATTTCGGCTTAAAGCTCTGTTAGGAACCACACTATTTTAAAACTGTGGTAAGCACAATACAAGTTGGTCTCACAAAAAACTTTATACTTACTTGAATAATATGACCAGTCAAATCGCAATGGTCGTCATTAAAGAAAGAACTCAAAACGTCTATTACCTAATAATTCTAGTATTTTCTACACTATACTAATATTTTCCCGCGGTTTCATCTGTGTACCGACGAAACTACTTACCTTATGTATGTGAGATAAAGCTTATGACACTCAAAAATAATGTCTAAATAAGCTTTATAATGTTAAAAGAATTTTCAGAACCTGTTCGGTAGATCTATAGATAAACTTTTACCCTTAACCTCTTTACAAGCAACCTCTTTATACCTCTTCTCCTATCTTTATTAACTCTTTGTAACATTAATACAGATCCGCTGATTTTTGAAGTGAAAACTTCTTTAGCGGCGTTGAGCACTTTTTGTATGGGGAAAAATATATAAACTCGCGACAGGTATCACGTGACCGAAATGTGAAACCCGAAATCGTGAAACCCAAAATCGTGAAACCCGAAATTCTATAGAAATTCCGTAAGTACAGGTCGGTAAGATATTTTATGACGTTTCAAACATGTGAAATTTGACAATAGTGTCAGGCTTAGTAATTATCATTTAAAATCATAGATGGAGTTTGGGTTTTTATTTTTATAAAATGAAATGGTGCCGGAGTATCTTTAGGTTAGCATCCAGGCCGCAGCAATAAACTCAAAATATATATTTGAATAATTTTAGCTCAACCAGAACCCTCAAAATTGAGGAAAGGCATGTGAGAAAAAATGTGTTGCGCCATCTATAATTTTTCAAGGTCAAGTAGTTAGTCAAGTATGAAAGTACGAGTATAGTTTTTATTCTTCAAAATCATAGATGGAGTCGTGCTTAAATTTTGATTATATTTAATCGTGTTGGGGTATCTTTAGTTTACCTTCCAGTACAGTCATAGGGACAAAAGGTTTTTTTGAGAAACTCTCAATATCGAGGGCAAGTGATGACAGTAAAAAGTAGTTGTGCTCTTTCTTCATTCCATAATCTCAAAAAAATATTAAAAACGCATGAGGTTAATATTCATGTTTTCACTTCTGCCAGCACTCCCGGAGTGCAACCCGGTGATTTTTTTTTCTGAAAAATCGTTCCTTTAATCGCTGAGGAATTGCATTAAGTAGGAAAGAAAATTATAGAACAATTCAAGAAAAATACTTTAGACACACTACACTGTAATATTCTAGAAAGGCAACACAATTTTAATTTTTACCACCATCATGATAAATAATGTCTCACTTCCCTCTCATCTCGAAATTACTCCATTAATTAATCTTACATAATGTCCCAGGAGGCACACAAATACTACACCTCTTCATAATACCTTGGAACTAACACTAAATTATAGACATTAACGTATTTCTATCCGCATTGTTAGGAATCCCAGAGGACGTAGCACATTCTAGTAATAACCGTATTTATTCTCCAAATTAACAGAATACAATGGTTAATATCTTGTTACAATAGATATATTTTAGTGAACACACAACACGTTTGCTTAAGATTCGTGGTTGTAACAATGACGTATTCTTGTACAGACGCCAGTACATTAAGCTACTCCAATCTGTAAATTGAGTTTTATATGACTGTTTTATACAATTTTGTGAAACATTAAAATGAAATTAGTTGTTACCCGCGGTTTCACCCGCATTCCGAAAGAGCTGCTGCAGCCTGCTTCTTTTACCAGAAAGAGCAAGAGAGCATAAAGTTACATGAATTTTCGTTACGAGTTTTTTGATCTTCGGGTCAACTTTTTTTACATCATACTACCCTACTTATGACGATAAAGAACACAGCGAAGACAGAATTATCGGTTCGGTATCGGATTCGACCAGAAAAATTAGGGGGCGATTTTCATTTAATAGTTATACGGCTTTATGTAACTTATACAACACCATCAATAAAAAAGCAAAAAAAAACAAGTTCTGAAACTAACTGCAACAGAAAAGTTTTGATGTAAAATAAAACATAAAATATATTCTTCGATTCTTTGACAAAAATTGGCGACGAACTCATCAAACTTGAAGCTTGTAGTACCCTTCTCGAACATTCGTATAGTGTGGACAAGACTCGTTTTGTCAATTCAAACTTCCAGAGCATACAATATGTTTTTAAAAGTTTATTTCTGCATATCTTTCAGGACTTCTTATTGTATAAACCCATGTTATGGTTGAAAAACCTTGCGTAGATATTTTTTTGTTGAAAATTTGTCTTGTCATATACTAGCTTGCACCCACGGTTTCACCGGCATCCTAAGGAAACTACTTCCCGTACTCGGATGGGTATAAACGACTGACCTCTATAATACCACTGGACTGACTGCTGTCAAGGTTGTTTTAGGCCTGTTTGATAATCGCCATTTTGGCACTGTCGGACGTATTGAATTTCTGTGGTACTAAAACAGTGGCCGCTTATTAGTCCATATCAGCCACGTTATATACCTACGTCATTAAGTGTCAAACATCATTGTTTTCAAAAAATGTACACGTAGTTTGCAGCCATTTACATTATACGTCAAAATTAATTCGCTGGAAATTCGCTAGTGGCGCTTCAAAGCGACACAAAAAAATGTTGTCAAACGCTTGGAACAGCCTGTCCAGTGGTATAATAGAGGTTAGTGGTATAAACAGTATCTTATGTCTGTCTTCTGATTCTAAGCTGCTTCCTAACCAATTTTCAACCAAATCAGTTTAGCCGTTCTCGAGTTATAATTAATAGTGTAGTGTGCAGTACTTTTTTATTCTGATAGATCTAGATGGCTAAATTAAACACGTAAATTATCTGTAATTTTATCTGTATTGTAATTAGTATATTTAGTATAGCATTATAAGCGCTTTGGTGTAAACTGTAAGCTTATATTGTTTTATAAGATTATGAATAAATACTCACCGGTCTTTTCAACTTGTTGTGGCTCCACGCTGATAAATGAGTATGTAGTAAGGGGGGTGATTCTCTAACGCAAAACATCTTTACAACCAAGAAATCATCGTTGCAACATCTATAAGTGCGCGATCGCAGCGCTTCAACGATGTTGACGGCGCGACAAAGAACTAAAATATGGTTCCAAATGTATGAAAAATTATCCTCGCCTTCGACGACAACGACGACTTCGCCTTCGATTTTATCCTTCAAACCGAAATGCTTGTCATTTGTGAGGTCGTCGTTGTTGTCATCTATGATGTGTCAGTTAGAGAATCGCATGGCAGGTAAGACCTTTCATAGATTGTAACCTCTTTTTACTTACACAGTACTCATAAAATGAATAAAAAGGTAGAAGGTATTATATAACATTCCTGAATAGTAGATAATATCATATAAGTAGCGCAGTCACGCTTACATAATAAATAAAATAACTTTTTAAGCAACAAAAACGAATGAGATCAGCCATACTTTCAATACCTTTGTTATGAAAATTTCGCCAAGTATAAAAGGCTCTAAGTACCTTAGAACCCCGAAAGATATTCTAGATTACCTATTTAGCTGTCAGGCCCTATCGTTAACATAATATTTCACAGCAAAAATACTAATGTAGGTAAGTAATATGATCAGCATGACCAGATTTTTTGTATCAAATTGAATTTGATCCAATTTTCCGAACTATCATTGCCCCAAAAAAATCTAAAAAACCGGCCAAGTGCGAGTTGGACTCGCGCATGAAGGGTTCCATACCATTATATATGAAAAATTAACGTATCTATTACCTACAAGTAGCCAAAATACAAACATTTTTCGGACAGCAAAAAATATTTTAAATTTGCGATTTCACACGTTTATTGTATGGGGACCCCCTTAATATATATTTTTTTAATAAGTATTTATTGTTATAGCGGCAACGGAAATACATCATTTATTGTGAAAATTAACAGATTAAATTGAACAGTGTGGAGACAGACCGACAACGAAGTCTTACTAATAGGGGCCCGTTTTAATCTTTGGGTACGGAATCCTAAAAAATATTATGAAATCCCGTCAATCAGTGTAAAACCAATTTGTCATTGCCGTGTCCTAAGTCATGGAATACTAAAAGAATTCTCAGTAACAAAAGAACAGAATCCAAAATACTTCGGCACTTAATCAATCAAATGTTCGCCAAACGGATACTCGTAACTTGACAAATCTCTCTTTGTCAAGAATCCGTTTCTTAAGATACGAAATAAAAAAAAATCGTAAAGAAGGTTCGCCCCTAATAACTGCCAATAAAGAAGTGACATGTGTCATATATAACTGTGAAGAATTCGATGGAACGTCCGGGAGGTATTTTACCTTGATACGAACCCCGATTTTATATCGTCACCGGAAAGCCAATACTACTAAAGCGCCATTTTGGCCAAAATGAGTTATATATATCGTTGGATAGGATTTTTTTTTCTGCGTCGATTGGTCTAAGTTTCATAATGATCTGAGCACTTTTTTGGCGCTTAAGCACTGTAAAATTTTAGTATTTGTCCTAATTTTGAAATTTTAACAAATACTAACCTAATGCAAGTTTTGATTATATTTTGATCGTTGTCGGTTTAGTATTTTACTGTACTGATATTAGCATCTTTAACCTTATTCAGCACCTCGAAATATTGTAGTTTTAGTGACTGATGTCGCTTTAGTATTTTTTGCCGACCGTAAATATGAGTTTATGTGTAGTTAAGTAAATAAGCTTTACGTAAGAATTGTTGAGCATGGCACGTTAGTATATTTTGACTTTGTGAATTTCTGAGGGGGAACGGTTTAAGTAACTTTGCTTCCAATGAAATCGAATAATCGTTCTATTAAGCATGGTCTATTTTATTTGACTGAATAATTAATGGTTTGTTTAGCATTTATATGTGTAAAATACGTACAAAAATATTCAGTTAAGTCTTTTGAAATTAAATGTTGTTTTGATATCAATTCGTTGAGTACCTATAATTTTTAAATCGCGCGCGAGTTGTCGGCGGTTCAGTCGATGAGTCGAGCGTGCTTTTAGTTAGCCTCGCGCAGCGACAAGTTAGTGACGCGTTTACGTAGTTTCCGCAAAGTGAATCGTTCAATTTATTTGAGTTTGGAGTCAAGATAGGTAAGTAAATGTTTTTTTTCAGACCACGGGACTATAGAGTCCCGGATTTTTGGAAGGCGAACGTGGGGCCGAAGCCAACACGCTAAAGCCCTTTTAAGACAACTTTGATGAAAGTAATGGCGACACAAAACCGACGATTCTGTATACACTATAGAAAATGTACCTAAGGACAATCCCCGGTTCTGTGCTAAACTATTGCTAAATATGGAATATACTACTTGGGCTATTGTGATAGGATGTTAGTGGACTAATATATGGGGAAACTATGGGAACTATGACATAGACCTGCCGATAACAATGCAATGAATACATGTAAAAATGGCAGGTGGAGACTCGCCAGCTCACTTACTGGGCCTCCGGGAATCAGTCGCGAAATTTGCAACAAGAGGGCAACAGGAACATGAGCAGCTGAAGGGTGAAGATGCCTCGCTGGACTTTAAACTCAGATCACGCGCTTATCCAGCATCTCTGGCCCACTCGCCACTTACCACGAGGCACCCACCCTCCCAGTAGGGCTACTAACCCTGCTCTAGCGACTCCACTCTGGACGGCCAATGAAGGCAAGCCAGAGGCGGGAGACCCGTTCCCCGTCATGGTTCACTCCGGCAAGCCGGAGGTGAGGGACAGTAGGTATACTCTCCCTGGAGGACTCGGTACCCGCGGGTCGCTACTCCCCGTCATCCGCCTCAGATGCCCTGCGGGGTCTCAGATGCCCAGCGGGGTTAACTGTTTATTATTATTGTATCTTAAGTACCAAGATAACTACAAAGGTAATGAACATCTAAAAATTTGTTGTTTTAGTCGCCCTGCCGAATGCACATTCGAGAAAGTTTGCAACGGGTGTGTTCATCGATTTATATTAAATGGATCGCGGAGACTGGGTAAGTAATCGTAGTAAAATGGAATTCAGTTGGTTTCGGTTGAATTAGAGTGAATCCTAACATAGTTGGGAAAAGGCTAGGCAGATGAAAAGTCACTCATACGTTGAGTAGTTATTTCTATGAATAATTTATTATTACTTATTTATATTTTCAGAATAATTTCAAACTCGTCATGAACAGTCGTCGATCTTCGTTTTTAAAAAAAATTATAGATACAAATCAAGAATCATCTCCAAAACTAAATGTTGTACGAAATCTATTTACCGAAGATGAGAGCTGTGATGGTTCAGATTCTGAACAGGATAATTACGTTACAAAATTAAGACATCCGCTTAGGGAAGAATATGATATTTTGGGAATACAGCAGAAAAAAGCTGGTTAGTTTTAAGCTATTTATTATATACTAGTAGTTCCCGCGGTTTCACCCGCATCCCGAGGGAATTACTTCCCGCACCCGGATAAAAAGCCTAGCCTAGCCTATGTATTAATTTAAGTTATCTCTATGTGTGTGCCAAATTTTATGGAAATTGGTTCACCAGTTTTTGCGTGAAGGAATAACAAACATACAAACTTTCACATTTATAAAGGACTAGCTTCCGCCAGTGGTTTCACCCGCTTCCCGAAGGAACTACTTCCTGTCTACGGGTGTATAAAATGTAGCCTATATGTTATTCTGATATATAAGCTATATTACTGCCAAGTTTTATCCAAATCCGTCCAGTAGTCATACACATACAAAAAAAATACACATACACATGCATCTATCCTCGCAAACTTTCGCATTTATAATTAAAATTATTATGTTATTATAACAGGTGCGGTTGCAGAACTAATCAAATTTTATGATCCAGACATACAACTACCACGAAATATCTCGTATGCTCCAAATGATTATCAAGAAGAGACATCTCGCAGTCTAAACATTTTTCCCGTCCAGGCATCATTCTCACAGACAAGCGAAAATATACAGGAAGGGACATCCTTGAAACAAGTTATACATGAATTGCAAACAGAAGACCATGATCAGGTAGAAAAATACTTTGACCACGACATTCATCCCTCACAGGCATCAATCTTTCAGATAGGCGAATTCGTTAAAGCAGAAACATCCATATACCAAGTCCTCAATCAATCACAAACAGAAGTCAACGCAAAGGATGACACTGCGTTTGTAAAAGACATCCCTCCCACACAGGCATCAACATCACATACAGGCGATTGCGTTCAGGCAGAAACATTCACATACCAAATCTAACAACAATTACAAACAGAAGTCAACGTTCAGGAAGAGACACTCATCGTCCAAGACATCCATCCATCCACACCAATCAGGCATCAAACTTACAGATGGACGATTGCATTCAGACAGAAACGTTCTAAGTCATACCTCAATCACAAAAATTAATCTTGAAAACAATAGATTATGGCCAAGAAGAAAAAATGTTGATCAAGATGCATATGGGGGATCTATCTCATCACCGCATTTACAACACAATGACGTCGGTGGTGGGCGCGCCATTTCAGCTTAGATAGGCTTTTTATTATTTAGACTAATAATAACTGTTGCATTTATTATTATCCACAAAATTGTTGCGTTTTTTTTTAATTTTTCCATTAAAAGTGATTTGTAAGCCACCTGTTTTTATTTATAATTTTCCTTATTCAACCAATACTTTTATTTTATTCGCCGCTAGTACTATTTTAAGCATTTTCTTATTGTTGTCTACGTACGATAAGTAAAAAATATTTAAATTTAAATTATATATCTTTTACTTTAGCCTTTTTGGCATAACACTGATATCATCTTTTAATGCTCTACATCGTTTTTCCGTACGGTCTTAGGACATATCATACTGTTTAAGTACTTTGATCCTGAGACTNATTTTTTTTAAATTTTTCCATTAAAAGTGATTTGTAAGCCACCTGTTTTTATTTATAATTTTCCTTATTCAACCAATACTTTTATTTTATTCGCCGCTAGTACTATTTAAAGCTTTTTCTTATTGTTGTTTACGTACGATAAGTAAAAAATATTTAAATTTAAATTATATATCTTTTACTTTAGCCTTTTTGGCATAACACTGATACCATCTTTTAATGCTATACATCGTTTTTCCGTACGGTCTTAGGACATATCATACTGTTTAAGTACTTTGATCCTGAGACTACATCAACTCATAATGCATGTTAGTACTTTTTCTTTTCATACATTTGACTTGTCAGTACTTTTCGAAAACCCCCCTTGAACATAGTATTCAAGATAAGTACTTTCTCCTGATTTAGTACACAGAGCATTTGTACTAAACCGACAGCTATCTCCTAAAATACATTAAATATGCAGATTATATCGATTCAAGTATGTAGATAATAGTGGTACAATTATTTTTTGCCTTTACAGTATTTCGATTACTAAATTAGAAAAAAAGTTAGCAACGATTTACTAAAAAAAAAAACTTTAAACGGCTCTACTGTAAAATGACCTTTTGGCGCTTGAGTAGTATTGGCTTTCCGGTGACGATATGATTCGAGTAAATTACGAAATTGATCGATGTTTTGATTGAGTTTGCTGGTTTGAGTAATGGAAACAGGTGGGTCGTGTGGGTTTTTTTACTGGTCATACCTGAGGTGTGTTATTATTGAATTGGGTGGTAAGTTTTGAGCGTTGGGAAGATACGCTTTCTTGGTAAGAAGTGTTTTTGTACCGATGTACAGACACTTAGTTCGTAACAAACCATATTAGTGAAGGTTATCAATGGGCTTGTTTTAATGGCCATTGATTGTGATTAACTAAATATCTAGATATGATCAACTAAACAAAATGTGTCTATAATTAACTGAAATCTATCAATAGTTTTCACATTGACACCTATTCAACTAACGCCGGCGCCGTCCTTAGTTGCTTTGGGTATGATGAGGTGCTTTGTTGCTTTTGCAAGTTGGAAAATCTTTAGTCGTCAAATAATATTGATATAACTTTTGGCCACCTACTTATATCATAAGTATAACTTTATAACCCTATGAAATAAAAAACCTTGTAGAAAATATTATAATAAATCTGGCATTTTCATGCCTTTTCAACGGCCATTTTAAAGATCTTGATGAAACTTCTGAATATTCTTATTCTATGGTACAAAGCCTTAGAGACTAGCAATTTTACGAGCAAACTGCGAATCAATCCGAATGTAAATTGGTTTGGATAAGGGGATTATTCTGGGGTAGGGCATAATCACTAGTACTTCAATCAAGAATAGTCTGTTTTTTCTTAGCATTGAAATCTTTTTACATCTGGTTACTACCATCGTGATGTGAATTTAAAATTTTAGTCTTTTTTATTCTTTGTTATTTGACTTGATTTATACGTTTTATGTGATGAAACGTTATTGATCTGTGAAGGGTAAGCTGATAAATTATAACAAGGCAAACATGGTTTTGTCTTTGTTTCATGTAAAAAACCGGCCAAGTGCGAGTTGGACTCGCACATGAAGGGTTCCGTACCCCATCCTCCTTATTTTTTTTTTTCATTTTTAGTATTTTTTGTTATAGCGGCAACGGAAATACATCATTTGTGAAAATTTCAGCTTTCTAGCTATCACAGTTAGTGAGATACAGCGTGGAGACAGACAGACAGACAACGAAGTCTTAGTAATAGGGTCCCGTTTTGCCCTTTGGGTACGGAACCCTAAAAATCGATTCTTTTTTATTAATGGTAATGAATAGTTTTACATTATTGCAACATTACAATAACATAAATTATACGGATAGCGTTCACAGTGTAGTCTGTCCATTCGAAAAAAAAATCGTTTCTGTGACATACTTCTAATTTCCATTATTTTATCTTCAGAAATAATACCAGTATTTTTCACAAACATATAATAGGTACTATGCTGTTTGGTATTAATATAACAATATAGCATATACAACACCACTCTGTCCTTCGCGACTGATTGGGAACGAGAAATGGGGCGGAAACTGATTTTGGACTTAGTTAAAGATATCGCCTTGGGGATACTGTTGCTTTCCTACAGTGTTAGTCTAAGAGCTAGAATATTTTGGAGGTTAAGAAAAAATATGTAACATGTATAATTTTAGATGCATTTAATTTGATAAATTAAAAAAATCCATGATATTTTTTGTTAGATCTAGATTAGATTCTTTGTTATTGTTGAGGTAGCCATCTACCTGTAAGGTATGCAATAGCATTCAGAAGCTTTTGAATCAGTCGTAAAAAACAGATACACCCCTTACTTTATAACTAGAAATCGGCCACGACTTTTCGGTAATTTCTCAAAAGAACTACATCTTACATTCAGATAAAAAATAGCCTGTTTCCGTCTTCAGTGTATCACCTAACTATTCACAAACATGTCAATCGACTCAGCAGTTTTACCTTAAAAGCATTAAGCAAAGTTACTTTCTCTTTTATAACAAAGATTATCCGTTACACATTACACTGAACTTATAACTTAAGGCATAATATACAGTCCCCAGCTCCCCGCCTACACAGCATCATAGGTATTGATTGGCGCTGAAGCCTCGCGTTGAACTATAAACTGAGAGTAAACACAGATATTCTCCCTAACTAGATATTCCCTATCAGATGGGATCAGTGTCGTGATCATATTCTGTTAGTTTCTAGGAATTACTAATAACTGTCGATCTATCGGGAACACTCATCAACTCGTTATAGTAGATAGGTTGGTATATGTAACATACGTATCTGTAGGTATAAAGGAAGAATTTGTTTATCAATATTAAGAACTTTATTCAAATAAAGACGTTTATTGTTGAAAAAAAACCGGCCAAGTGCGAGTTGGACTCGCGCACGAAAGGTTCCGTACCATCATGTATACCTACAACTAGCCAAAATACAAACATTTTTCGGACAGCAAAAAATAACTTTGTTTTTCATACAAATGTATGAATAACAACAGACAGACAGACAACAGCTAGACAGGCTACAGAACCCTAAAAACCGGCAAGTTTTATACCGCATAGAAGGGTTTCGGTACTTAACGGCTAAACAAAAAAAAATATCGTTGCGAGCCATAAAATAATGATGCCATTCTGTTTATAGAATTTGTTCTTATAGCGACAAAAATATACATCATTTGCAAAAATATCAACAATCACAGTTCATAAGATACATCCGTTCTCGCCGAATCCCGTTTTAGCTATTTGGGTAGGGAACCTTAAAATAGAGTGACGTGAGTGAGTCTAACATGCAGTATTTATTGTTTCAGATGAGATGGCGACTGAGTGGCGGCATGGGCATACAGCTTGCGGCAGCCATATTCTGCATGCTGCCTCTCTTCACATCATCCACAGGAGACATACGTGAGTCTTTTCTCTCTCTGTCTCTGTTAATCTCCCTTCTGCTCTTTATACTACTATTGAAAGCAGTGGATGCTGGTCGCAGAAAACTACGAAAAGTGGCGCAATCCAAGGTGCGTCGCTTTTGCGTACCTTGGAGTGCGCCACTTTTCACTTTTGCGCCGCCTTTGTCCAGCAGTGGATGTCTTTCAGCTGAAACGACAATCCTTAAGCCTTAAAAGAAAAACGAAGTCCTATTCATAAGGCTGGCTCTGCAGTTGCGACCTACCTAGTATAATCGCTAACCTATCTCATCATCAGTCTGTCTGTTTGCTTCCTGTCCTACAAAAAAGTATAATGACAAACTGCTAAATGCTTACCAGCAAAAATCTCCTAAAGCGTCACAAATAAAAAAGCCCGAACATAAAATTTACGGCCGGCATTATTCCGGCAAGCCAATTAAGCCTGACTGTGTTCAGGAGATAAGTAGATACTTGCCAATAATCGCCACCAAACCTGGGCCTTATTATAATAATGCTCATTGAATTAATTACTGAATCACTAATAAGATAATAAATGGTCCCTGATTGTGATGAAACCGAAGACTAATTATCATAATTTTAATATTAATGCTGAGAATTTGACACGTGACAGCAGATAAAGCATAATTATTTACGTGACACTAAGGCTGTTATTCCACTGGAGATGTGCAGCTTCCATTGGCACAGTCGGTCCGTAGTTGGGTGACCATCTTATCATAACGAGTTCTTCCATGTTTCCGAAGGCGCGAAAAACTGGTGGGTTCCGGCTGACATGTGACCATTGTTGGCAGTCTTTAAGGTTAGTCAGAAGCCAGAAAGTCTGACAACCAGTCTTAACGATGGGTATCGGGTTGCCCGGGTAACTGGGTTGTAGATGTCAGATAGGCTGTCGCTTCGTGTAAATACTGGTTCTCAGCTACATCCAGCTAGACTGGAAGCCGACTTCAATATAATGTGGAAAAGGCTGGGCAGATGATGTGCTATGCTAAAATGTAATAGCTTATTTATGACCGTTTCCCCTGGATCCTAAGTCATGTAGCGGTCGGTGCGAGTAACATGTACTATGAAGATGCGCCGCCGCAAAGTAACAGTACGAGGAAGTATGCCTTCTACAGAAAATAAAAGATAGCTTAGTAGTTCCACCTCTGTTTCCACCACTCACCACTGCTATGCCATGTGCACCAAGGAATATGATTGGTAGATATCAAACGCATCCGTAGCAACGTAGTACTTCTCCGGTGGAAAAGCAGCCTTTTGTCTGTATAGTGTAAAACATTTTATAGTCATTGTTACATCCATTAATGCGGGCATAATTACTTTATTAATTTTCATAGTATCAGAATCGCTGAATAATTATGATATGTCATAAAACAATGAACTGGCGACCGGTTTTGTAGATAATTACGTACTTATGGAATACATGCATTCTATAGTTATTACTAGCTTCTGCCAGCGGCTTCGCCCGCGTGAAAGTTGAAATTCGTTTTTTCTCGCGTGAGAGTCTTAAGATAAACGTCTATGCAAAATTTCAGCTTTATAGGTTCACGGGTTTGGGCCCTGCGTTGATGAGTCGGTGAATGAGTCAGGACTTTGAGCGCATACAGATACCAACTAGCAAAACTAATTCTGTTATACTCTTCGTTTTGACAATTAAGGTAAACGCCAAATTTTACCGACAAAAATGAAAATGGGGACCACGAACGCCAATAACGAACGCGCAACTATCAATTTAGCCTCCTCAATTTTTCATAACTATATTTTTGCGAAAATCCTATCCCTAATCACACTCTCTGGTACCAGGACACCATGGCACGTCAAGAGCTCGCGGCTGGCGCGCGGGCGTGCAGCCGGCCGCTGACGTCACCGCCAACAACACGGTCAGCAATATCACCGCTCAACTGGGAGGCACGGCCTACCTCCACTGTCTTGTGGGACATTTGAGTGAGAGAGGCGTAAGTATTATTTTTAGAACATTTATGATCCTTACGGACAGTTTCACAGGTTCCAGGCAAAGTTCTAAATAGTTATCTGAAAGATAGTACCATAGATTTTTTTTATTTTGATTACTTTTCTTTGTTGAAGTATCTTTCGCGATTAGAACTGGTTATATTTTTTACGAAAATACGTATTTATTCATATGATGTGAAAACATGAAAATAATTATGTCTGGCAATTAATTAAAAACGATAACGGAAAGCAGCAACAAACAACAAAAAGATGTTAATGAATAAACAAATCATATTTTTAAACGAAATCTTAATTGAAGTTATTGTTTTTTGAATTCCAAATTAGGAACGCTAATTATTACACTTAATTATAAAACATACTGTGACGTAACAGCTGCCGTTTAATTAAAAATATAATCACTTTTGAATTAAGAAGAAAATCTCACCAAAGAACTCAACGACATGACAATAGACACGCAATAAAATTCAAGTTTCAAAATTAGAACTTAACACGAATAATAATTTCTCCAACGAGGTCTTAAATAACGGGGCGAGAGGTCGAAACTCCTTGGACAAGTCCGACCACTAAAGTGATAAAGTTTATGTGCTCAATAGCAAGTGATAAATCTGATTAGGACTTGCTAAGTCACTTTGACATTGATGCTTGTAGTCCGATATCCCCCTTTGACCTGCTATAAAGGTGACATAACCTTTAATATATAAATTCGTCTTAGAATTTAATAACTTTGAAAATAAATGGTAATTAAGAAGATTATACTTTGGCAAATACAGTTAATTCTTGTGTAAACAAACCTAATGTCTAGGTTTAAGCATTCTTGATTAGCGTTCATTAATTTTGGGCTAGTTTTAGAATTTTGAAACAATATTTTTGAACACAGTTTGGCTTCACGAAAATTTTCATTTGTTATTCTGCCAAAGTTACCAGTCTCTAAATATTACAACTTATACACTCGAGAACATCAAAATTGGGTTACGTTGAAAATTATCAGTAACTTTCTCGTTTTCATTACAAATAAGAACTGCTAAAAACCTAATTACTAATTCAACCTCTTAACAGTTTTGTTACTTACCCACTTTATTAAACGTCTATTTTAACACGTTTAATTAAACTTATCAAAAGTTCCAAAAAAAACTTATCAATAATTTTTTTGGATTATTAAAGTGACCCTTTTTACTTTCCAGCAAGTGTCGTGGATCAGGAAGAGAGATTGGCATATCCTGAGCTCCGGGAAGTTCACATATACCAATGATGAACGGTTTCAGGTGAGTTAGTGAAAATATAAAACAAAAATCCTTATGTACGAGTATATGAAGGATTCATATGTAAGGAAAATTTCCAAAAAAATCCTCCTTCAAAACTACAAGAAAAATTATTCTTGAACATTGCGACATTAGCAAACAAAATGAGGTCAAAGAAAAAGGCATACAATTCTTCAAAGAACGTTTCGATTGACGATATTGTGACATCACGTACCTTATTCTTTTATACTGACTTTACGTTCCTTTTTACAGCAAGTAAGTGTAAAATACTGATACATCTACATCTAGTCAGACTGAAAGACTAACATCATCATCTTCCTGCCCTTATTCCAATTTATTTAGGGTCGGTGCAGCATGTTTTATNTTTATAGTCATTGTTACATCCATTAATGCGGGCATAATTACTTTATTAATTTTCATAGTATCAGAATCGCTGAATAATTATGATATGTCATAAAACAATGAACTGGCGACCGGTTTTGTAGATAATTACGTACTTATGGAATACATGCATTCTATAGTTATTACTAGCTTCTGCCAGCGGCTTCGCCCGCGTGAAAGTTGAAATTCGTTTTTTCTCGCGTGAGAGTCTTAAGATAAACGTCTATGCAAAATTTCAGCTTTATAGGTTCACGGGTTTGGGCCCTGCGTTGATGAGTCGGTGAATGAGTCAGGACTTTGAGCGCATACAGATACCAACTAGCAAAACTAATTCTGTTATACTCTTCGTTTTGACAATTAAGGTAAACGCCAAATTTTACCGACAAAAATGAAAATGGGGACCACGAACGCCAATAACGAACGCGCAACTATCAATTTAGCCTCCTCAATTTTTCATAACTATATTTTTGCGAAAATCCTATCCCTAATCACACTCTCTGGTACCAGGACACCATGGCACGTCAAGAGCTCGCGGCTGGCGCGCGGGCGTGCAGCCGGCCGCTGACGTCACCGCCAACAACACGGTCAGCAATATCACCGCTCAACTGGGAGGCACGGCCTACCTCCACTGTCTTGTGGGACATTTGAGTGAGAGAGGCGTAAGTATTATTTTTAGAACATTTATGATCCTTACGGACAGTTTCACAGGTTCCAGGCAAAGTTCTAAATAGTTATCTGAAAGATAGTACCATAGATTTTTTTTATTTTGATTACTTTTCTTTGTTGAAGTATCTTTCGCGATTAGAACTGGTTATATTTTTTACGAAAATACGTATTTATTCATATGATGTGAAAACATGAAAATAATTATGTCTGGCAATTAATTAAAAACGATAACGGAAAGCAGCAACAAACAACAAAAAGATGTTAATGAATAAACAAATCATATTTTTAAACGAAATCTTAATTGAAGTTATTGTTTTTTGAATTCCAAATTAGGAACGCTAATTATTACACTTAATTATAAAACATACTGTGACGTAACAGCTGCCGTTTAATTAAAAATATAATCACTTTTGAATTAAGAAGAAAATCTCACCAAAGAACTCAACGACATGACAATAGACACGCAATAAAATTCAAGTTTCAAAATTAGAACTTAACACGAATAATAATTTCTCCAACGAGGTCTTAAATAACGGGGCGAGAGGTCGAAACTCCTTGGACAAGTCCGACCACTAAAGTGATAAAGTTTATGTGCTCAATAGCAAGTGATAAATCTGATTAGGACTTGCTAAGTCACTTTGACATTGATGCTTGTAGTCCGATATCCCCCTTTGACCTGCTATAAAGGTGACATAACCTTTAATATATAAATTCGTCTTAGAATTTAATAACTTTGAAAATAAATGGTAATTAAGAAGATTATACTTTGGCAAATACAGTTAATTCTTGTGTAAACAAACCTAATGTCTAGGTTTAAGCATTCTTGATTAGCGTTCATTAATTTTGGGCTAGTTTTAGAATTTTGAAACAATATTTTTGAACACAGTTTGGCTTCACGAAAATTTTCATTTGTTATTCTGCCAAAGTTACCAGTCTCTAAATATTACAACTTATACACTCGAGAACATCAAAATTGGGTTACGTTGAAAATTATCAGTAACTTTCTCGTTTTCATTACAAATAAGAACTGCTAAAAACCTAATTACTAATTCAACCTCTTAACAGTTTTGTTACTTACCCACTTTATTAAACGTCTATTTTAACACGTTTAATTAAACTTATCAAAAGTTCCAAAAAAAACTTATCAATAATTTTTTTGGATTATTAAAGTGACCCTTTTTACTTTCCAGCAAGTGTCGTGGATCAGGAAGAGAGATTGGCATATCCTGAGCTCCGGGAAGTTCACATATACCAATGATGAACGGTTTCAGGTGAGTTAGTGAAAATATAAAACAAAAATCCTTATGTACGAGTATATGAAGGATTCATATGTAAGGAAAATTTCCAAAAAAATCCTCCTTCAAAACTACAAGAAAAATTATTCTTGAACATTGCGACATTAGCAAACAAAATGAGGTCAAAGAAAAAGGCATACAATTCTTCAAAGAACGTTTCGATTGACGATATTGTGACATCACGTACCTTATTCTTTTATACTGACTTTACGTTCCTTTTTACAGCAAGTAAGTGTAAAATACTGATACATCTACATCTAGTCAGACTGAAAGACTAACATCATCATCTTCCTGCCCTTATTCCAATTTATTTAGGGTCGGTGCAGCATGTTTTATTTTTCCATACTCTGAAATCTGCCGTCATCTCATAGTCTCGTTGGTCTAGTGGTCGCATAGCGCGAATGCCGTGCCACGGGTCTCGGGATCGATTCCCGAGTAGGAACGAAAACGCTTTGTGGGTTTTAGAAACTTTCACAGAGCAGGCTGGAGTTTGGAAGTTGGCGGTGTTACACCCCCGTGCCTGAGAGTCAGTCTACGACTGCGACTCAGTAGCAGTCGTAGTTATAACACGTCAGTGGCCGTCAGGCGGAATTGAGAAAACTCTGACACTAGGGCTGGTCAGGTGATTAAACCTGCATCTCACTCGATAAAATGAAGATCTCATAGTCAGCAACATCTAGTCAGACTGAAAGACTAACATAGTTGCCTAAAGTCTAGGCACATGTATACCTAGGGACATGGCACCAATATTAGCCAATTAGCAACGCGGTAGTGAGGCTCATTATACAGGGTGGTACATTATGCAAAGTGACGGACTGCCGGGGTATTTGCCGGTAGTATTCGACGGCTAATTGAAAGCAAAACAATGTAAACATTCGTTAGGCTGAGACGAACTTAAATTAGGTAGTAGTTTTGTAGCTTCTTTAATTTCTAAAAGTCAATTGAAATAACGTTATTTTTAGGGAAAAGAGAAATTGCGTCGAAATCTTATTAGAAATGTGTAAGAGTTTTTGACTACTAAAGTATAAAAAATGGTCAAGTGCGAGTCGGTTTTGCGCTCCATAGTTCCGGACGAAATGTTCCTCTAACTAAAAGACGAACTTTTCTGAGAGACTAGCTTTGCTGTCAACTGAAAAACCGTTATCCCAACTTGTAGGTCGCTCTTAGTTTACCAAAACACGAGTTTGTAATCATAAAAAATATTTTTCACCAGCAAATATTCCTGAAAAAAATTGCCCAGACAAAGGTAGGAAGAAAGAACAACAACGACAAAAATCTTATAACTATTTATTTTTTCCTTTAGAGATATTATGAAACCCAAAAAAATACTTATGCAGAAGCTACACCACAAACACAACAATACACCTACATTTCATTGAAAACGCGCCCACCCATCCAGAAACAACCGTGTATCTCTTATCTGCCGCAAACACACGAGTTGCGAACAACTGGCAAGTTCGCTAAACTTACACAAGGAAACTTCAGGCGAACGTATGCACTGTTTCAAGGCCTTTCTAGCTGTTTGTGTTGTATTGTGTAAGAAAAGTTCATTTAAATGGAATAATGGGATGCTTGTTGTTTGAGGCAGCGGGAATCTGATAATAGTTGGTCTTTGAAAATGTGCTTTGGTAGGAGTTGGGAAAGAGTTAGTTATTTATGGAATTAATAAATAGTTTCCATATACAAAGACAGCTTGAAAATTGTTTAAATGCGCAGATATTAATGAAAAGGTTTTCACATAAACAAGTATCTAGACGTTACACTTTTTGTCTCTTAAAAGGCGAACCATTGCCAAACCGAACTATCCAAAGAGCAAAATATAATCAAGCCGAAAATTAATGGCTATCCGAGACAGGCCAGTGGCCTAACCAATGATAAAGCATACATATTTCTAGAAAATAGCCATCATCATAGATAGTCTGTGGCAAACGCAGCTTAAACCGAGAACCATTGATCCGCGCGGCTGTTACTTAGTCACGAGATTATCATATAGGTTGAGTGGCGCTCCCGGGGCTTATTCTAATATAAATTCTATTTACAGCATAATACGGTCCATATAACAATGCAGTAGCGCGGCCGCTTTATTGTCAATGCACTCTAAATTGTTCGTAAATTGGTCCGCCGCAAAATTAACGCCCTCAAATGCTAACGAATATGTGATCCGACGACCGCTGTGGTCGAATTTAGCGCGAATGTGTAGGAATTACGGATAATTCGGCCATCATTGAAATTTCTGAACCTGGAGCATGTGTAATTATTTTAGAATACCGTTTAGTTTCTACTGTGATGGGGGAATTTGGTTCTAGTGTTGAATTCCAAGTACTAAGGAGCTAGATTTTATAATGATTTGGTCTGATACGTTCGTCGGCTAATTTCATTATCAGTGATAACTTAAAGTGATCCAAAGTTAATATTTTTCGTGCTTATGCTTAATGTGCTGATATCAACAAAAGAACATCAAATGACTTAACACCATCGCGCTGCACAAAGAAAACAGTAAAATACTTGAACAAAACATGTTTTTCCACGAATCAGGAAAACATCGTAAAAAACTTTCAAAAATCCTGAAGTTTATACTGCCCTATTAACTGGCATAAAATTCTACAAAAGCATGAGGAGGAAACTTCAATCCATTGACGAGTCTGACGTATAACCCTTATTTACAATGACAGATGTCTCACCACGGGCAATCCTGTGGTCAGAACAGTCGTCCAATAAATACCAACTTGCAGTCTGACCCGGTCTAACCCGTCCGCACAGACAAACGTTCAGACAAGATATATGTATGTCGCTAGACTTAACAGCAGTAATAAAAGCAGATGCAATTCTCCCCGACATGGCATAAATGAGAATGAGCTTGCTATTGCCATAGATATAGGAAGGGATAGATGTTGCGTGGTGCATTATTTTTATTAAGAAAATGGTAAGAGTAATTTGTTTGAGACTATTAAAAATATAGTGTAAATATATACGCAAAGAATTGTGGAGCATATAAATAGACTTAAATATGAAAAAAAACACGTGAAATGTTAGAATTATACCAACCGTTTTAATTAAAGACGTCTATTTCGAAGTAAAGATATAGAGTATGATGATGGTTTGTAGTAATGATAAGCGATTCATCAAATAAAACTTCTTATTCTATTCTATTTCTAAACTCTCATTCAACCTTACGACACTGTAGCATTATCATAACACCCACACACACAGATAAAAACCCTCACCACTACACCTACCTTATCTAAAATTACATAAGTCTATAGCACTTGCCCTCAGCCAAATCCGTGTCAAGCTGTGTATGTATGAGTGATTCTTATCGCTGTGACAAATGTACAGAATGAATTTTTGATGTAATTGAGAACGGTCCGTGTCGCCTACAAAATGTACGCAGTGCAGCTGGAAAGTTTTGAATAGGTTTTATTTGAAAAGTAAGTTGGTTGGTTTGTGTGCATGTGTGTGACTTTGTAGGAATATGTCAGCTGTTTTAGGGTCATGACACATTGTACCGGCACCGCTCAAACCCGGCAAATAACGTGTCATTTAAATTTGAACATTAAATTGTATGACGTATGATATATTTCATAACAACGTGAGTTGTTAGATAGGAAACCGCGCGCTGACAGCCCGCTGTTGGCTTTTTTGTTTTGACGTTATGAAATACATCATACGTCATACGATTTAATGTTCCAATTTAAATGACACGTTATTTGCCGGGTTGGAGCGGTGCCGGTACAATGTGCCATGAGCCTTATTCCGCAATTTAGCAAAATATTGGTTGGTTATCTATACTGCTGGTATGAAGAGATTTTTCTGTTTCTATCCGAAAGCCTCCGAAACTGCTAAACTGATTTGAAAAATTCTTTCGCTGTTGAGTAGCTGCACTAACCCCGGGATGTAAAGACTAATACTATATCCAGATTCGGGTAGTCGTTTCTTATCACAGAAACTACAGGCTATATTCGAAAAATTACTTCAGTATTTATACAGCGCATTTACCGTATTTACCGATGAAGGCTGTAGAATATTTTAAACAGTACGAATGTAGTTTCCACGGGACGTGAGTGAATCAGCAAAAGCTAGTTAAAAGCAAGGCTAATTATTACAGAAACACCTAGTGCTACATACCTACTAATATTATTCACATAAAAACTACAGTAAACACTACATAAAACTTAGCATAACTCCCTCACTTACATAAGTAGGAAGAAACAAAACACTACGTTTCGTTACAGCAATATTGTGGCGGGTATTATAATTTCTGAATAATAACACTGTGAACTAGAACGCGTTTAGTTTCGTTCAAAGCGTGGGAACGTAAGCAAGCAACATGATTTCGCGTGACTTAATTTGTAATGTTAAGTTAGTTTTAAGTTATCAAATAATATTATTTGTAAATCTTAAGTAATATAAAAAGAAGAAGGTTTTTATTCCTTTGGGGACACGAAAATTTAATCCCCGTATCCAGATATATAATATAGCCTATGTCACCTACCACAACACAAGGATAGTGTAACCTCCCAACAGTGAAATAAATTTTCGAATCAGTCCAGTAGTTTCGGAGCTTTTGTACTCATACAATTAAACTATAGCTGAAAAATACAAAAAGAAAACACAAAAATGTAATTTAAGCTGTTAACTTAATATATTATTTCAAAAGTAATGTTTTTACGGAATATTGTAACAACAGAATATGACATGGCATTGTATTTTACCGGTTCATGAAACTGTACATACAAATTAAGCTTAATACCGACATAAACTGACAGTTTTAGGTGGAAACATCATTTTTATTTTACTTCATTTTAATACATTTATAAATTAAAAATATCAAAAATGTCGTACATTAGGTTGCTTTCAGTTCAACTGGGTTAAAAAGTTCCAAATTTTTACAAGGTCAGCTGATGCTCTTAGAATAACTACCAAACTCTAAAAGCAGTCAAAACAAGTGACGGTAAACAAATACCTCTTATATTACAACTAAAGCAGGTTTAACCTCTCTGCTCGACCAGATTTTGACATTGACATACACCGTAGATTCGGCGGGATATTTTGAACCGCGATGTGGAATTCAAGAATTTATACCAACTTTCAACATAGGATTTCGAAGTGCTTAATGCTTCATAAGGAGTGTTTTAGCAACAGATCTCCAGAAAACTTATTTGACAACAATATGCAATAGGTCAAACGAGGTCATTAAATTTAAAAATAAGTGAAAACTTCGTATATCTAAGGACTATCCAAAAGTTAGGCATTTTTAATTTGGTAAAAACTTACGAATAAATAGTCGAACACTATCTTGAACACAACACGGACGTCATATTTATAACATTTTCTATCCACTTGCATTATATTTCGTGTATTTATTTATGCTCCATAATAAAAAAACGCACGTAAAATACACAATAAAAAATTTGCAATATTACAAGGTGATCCCATCTATAGACAAAGTAGAGTAGGATTTTTTTTTTTAAATTGCTGTGCATTTGACGAATCGAAAATGTATTATGAATAATCGAACACCTAAAAATATTTTTAAGTTGTTTAGTGAAAAATAACGATTTAATTTATTTTGTATTTTTTTAAGCAATTTATTTTTTCATTCGATATTCAAATTCAAAAGACATTTTTTATTAATCTTCATTTTATATTGTTAAGCTGAAGAGTAAGTTTGTTTATTTGCTGAATACGTTAATCTCATGAACTACTAATCCGATTTCAAAAATTGAAGAATCAATTCGATTTGAATATTTTTAGGGTTCCTTAGCAGGATGGCAAAAAACCATGCCTATCTGTCTGTCCGTACGTCATAGCCACATTATTGCGAAACTCTTATGACGACACAATTGAAACTTAGTAGGTAAATATATCATATTTACCGCTGTACGATTTTTGTACAGAAGTAAAAAATAATAATACATGAAACTGAAACAGATTTTTTTTTCATCAAACCTATACTTGTGGGGTGTCTATAGATAGGTCTTTAAAAATGAAATTGAGGTTCCTAAAACTATTTTTTGTTCAAAGTCATTCATTTCAAAACTAGTCACTTTCAAGGTGCTTAAATGAATCCTCCCCCTCTAATAACCCAAACTACCCAAGTAATAAATACGTGTTAAAAATCTCAATAAAAACTATCAACGAAACTGGTTTGAATGATATATAATAAGTATTTTTAGGGATATAGCACTTTTTTGAAAATCGCAAATTATAACTTTGTCATATGTTTGTATAAAAAACAAAGTTAGTTTTTGTTGTCGAAAAATGTGTGTGAATTTGCTAGCAGTAGGTAGTAGGTACGTTTATTTTTCATAGATAATGGTACGGAACCCTTCATGCGCGAGTCCAACTCATACTTGATCGGTTTTTTTAACTAGAACTAAATGTCGAGGAAGGTTACAGGCTACTGCTGACGGAAACTAGTAGTTAGAATTTGTAACCCCCCGTGAGTAGTGGTTTTTAACAGATTTAAAAAAGGGGAAATTCTTTTTTTAGTTCGAAATCATCCCATGACCCCTTCCGCTGTGGGTGCAGCGTGAGAGAGTATCAGACTTTTATTATCTAAAACCCACCGTGACGCCTTCCTTGAGCCCTTTGTGTTACCAGGGCCGCGATAACTGTTTCAAAGAACCTGCTGCCCTGGCTGGTTTAGACCCTAGTGGGCCCCTGGGGTTTGCTGACTCTCTATGTGGAGCGCGTGGAACAACGCGCTCCGTCGACACGGGCCCGTTGTCTCTTAAGAGACGGAAGGACGCTAAGCCACCCGAAACTCTTCGCTCCCTGACCCACGCCTACGGTGGCCGGGAGTCACCTCTCGACACCCAGCTCCCGTAGTGTTTTCCAGATCCGGCTGCGGTTCGGTGCGAATTATCAGCTGCTCCGCTGCCTCCTTCTGCAACACGACTGTTTTGCAGATGGAGGTGACGGCATCCCATTCCCTCTCGCGGCAAACCATGGCTTCGCGCGGGGAGTCACCGTCACCAATTGCCTACACGAGGACACGGCGGTGCCCTTGTCAGTTAGACTGTGTGGTCAACCGTGTCTTTTGGGCCGTTTGCACAGTGGTGANCATCCCATTCCCTCTCGCGGCAAACCATGGCTTCGCGCGGGGAGTCACCGTCACCAATTGCAAACAAGAGGACACGGCGGTGCCCTTGTCAGTTAGACTGTGTGGTCAACCGTGTCTTTTGGGCCGTTTGCACAGTGGTGACACTCGGGCGCCACGTTCTCTTAACCCCTAATTCCTATTAACCCTTCCCATAAAATAGACTTCAGATTCGCGATATTCCCTGCAAAGCCAACCCCAAAATATTTACAGGGACACACACACATTTTAGCACTCTGAAAGTGTCTTAATTTGATATAATTGACTTTGAGTAAAAATGGTTTTAGAAACCTCAATCTCATTTTTAGGGTTCCGTACCCAAAGGGTAAAACGGGACCCTATTACTAAGACTTCGTTGTCTGTCTGTCTGTCTCCAGGCTGTATCTCATTAACCGTGATAGCTAGAATGCTGAAATTTTCACAAATGATATATATCCGTTGCCGCTATAACAACAAATACTAAAAATTACAAAAAATAAATTATTGAGGCTGTTGATTTATATTAATTAATTGCAAAATTTTATACTAGTAGCGCCATCTATTAGAAATAATGTGCAACTTAAGTAACTCACACNTGCGCTGTATCTCATAAGCGGTGATAGCTAGAGAGCTGAAATTTTCACAAATGATGTATTTCCGTTGCCGCTATAAGAACAAATACTAAAAATTTTAAAAAGTTATATACTAAGGGGGTCCCCATACAATAAATTATAAAGATAGTGCAATTTGAATACAACGCCATCTGTTGCTCAAGCATGCAACTACAGGAGCGTGGTACGGAACCCTTCGCGCGCGAGTCCAACTCGCACTTGGCTGGTTTTTTAAAGACCTATCTATAGACACCCCACCACAACTATAGGTTAGATGAAAAAAAAGTGTTTCAGTTCCGTGTATGGGGAGCCCCTCTCTAATCATCTGCCTAGCCTTTTCCCAACTACATTGGGGTCGGCTTCGAGTCTAACCGGATGCAGCTGAGAACCAATGTTTAACATGGAGCGACTGCCTGTCTGACCTCCACAACCC
>NWSH02000210.1:2694563-2716575 GCA_002382865.2 Heliothis virescens
TTTTTTGCCATTCGGCTACTAAACCCTAAAAACACAAATTCAAAATATTTAATCGCTTAAAAAATTAATCTTCAAAAAATCCTAAAACCGAAAAAATATTTTATTCCTGCAAAAAAAAATCACCGGTTTCAGAGCAATTTTTAGCATATATAAAGATGATATTACTTTTTTATTGTTTATTTCTCATAATAATTATTCATTGTGTTATTTAGTAATATATAATTAAACAAAGGAATTGAATCGATTATTTTTAAAGGAATCGGGTCAATCGATATCTGGTAATAGTAGTGTCACATCACCGTCTCGCCTCCTTGTCTATTTCTTCTATAAAAAAAAACAACTAATGTAAACAAACATGGCGGATCGGTTTAGAATTCGCGGTAATTACGATTGGAATTTGAATGTGTAATTTTATTTTGGGATGCAATAATTAAAGGTTTGTTGACGTAAAAATATTATAAATTTATTTAAGTATTTTAATTAGTACACACAAATAAGATTTGATAGTAAGGAAAATAAATATGAACGTAAATAATTAGGACAGTGTATGACTCAATAGCGGACCCCGATCGGGGTTTCAATTGAGCTTACGGTAACCTTCATGTCAAGACCCCGATCGGGGTCCGAACCGGACTACACGGTTAACATCGATGACATTTCATTGTATTTATCTACACAGTTTTCCAAGTACGTAACAACATATAAAAACAACTTCGGAAAAGCGTGACACACTTTTCATATCGACGCCGACGTCGGCATAAAAACTCATTTTATACAAAAAAATATCCTATTACACATTACGGGCAAATGCTTGTTTCGGGTATTTTCGGCTAAATTCGGCACTATTCGGCCTTCGTCGTCATTGACGCGTCGTCTTCTATTTCTGCCGTGTCAGCCGATTGGATCACGGTCTGGGAATATACTAGCTTAAGTAGCTTCGGCAGTGTTCGGGCCCACGAATTTTGCCGATTTCATGTTTGCACTAGACGGTTATAATATCGCGAATTTTGTGTCGAGTTAAGAATTCAACCAATCGGAGATGTCATTGCCGTATCTTGTATTCCAACAAAAGTACGAAGGTGCCGCTTTTACTCGTGTATGTGTGCGTTAAGGGTACCCTTGTGTTGATATGATGAATTTGCATTAGTGAACTATCACTGTTTGTTGAATTCTCTCGCGCTCCGTAACCAAAATTGGCAGACATTTTCGCATAGGAAATTGTGCTCTTGTAAGCTTCTCCAATCGTTTAAATACATAATTGCCTGAAATAAAGGTATAAATAAATAAATACTATGAGGTGTTCCATTTTTAAATTTGCACATGTACAGACGACAGCATATCACGGTAACCGAATATGTCAAATTTCACCAATCGAACATTAACCTTCCACTATTGTGATAAGGTTGAAAATCTATTGCAAAAATACGGATTGTGGTAACTTGATGTGTCTGTACTTCAAAGCGTGTTTTATTTCATACATTTACTAGGTTACCCCAAACACAGCTTTGCACCGACGCATAAAGAGCTAAGCTCATCTAATCCTCCCTTTAGTACGAATAATTTCCTTGTTGAACTGAAAATGATTCGTAAACCAGTAACGACTGGGTCTGAGTACAATTTGGTGGAAACGCAGGTTAATAGGTTGTGTGAGCTCAAAAGCATTTTAGACTTGCTTTCAGAAGCTTGCTCCACAAAATTTGGTAGCATAGTTGGTATAGGAATTGTAATTATACGGTTACGTCATAGTTTTAACTTTGTTGAAACTTGTTGTTTAAAGTTGGCAGTGCCGAAACGTTTTTTCTTGTCATTAAGAACTCTTTTTAGGGTTCCGTACCCATAGGGTAAAACGGAACCCTATTACTAAGACTTCGTTGTCTGTCTGTCTGTCTGTCTGTCTCTCTGTCTGTCTGTCTGTCTCCACGCTGTATCTCATTAACCGTGATAGCTAGAAAGCTGAAATTTTCACAAATGATGTATTTCCATTGCCGCTATAACAACAAATACTAAATATAAAAAAATATATATTAATGGGGGTCCCCATACAATAAACGTACGGAACCCTTCATGCGCGAGTCTAACTCGCACTTGGCCGGTTTTTTCTTTTACATCGAAGCGCCTACTTGTATGAGCAGAAAAAGTACAAATACTTATTTAAAGAAAGACAATTTTAAACTCAATTTGTTTAATTACGAATCTTTGCGATGTTTGCTTCCACCCTTAGTGGTGTTGTTAATTTTTACTGTTATACGCATTTCGTACGCTTTATCTAAAATTTAATCCCAGGACCGAAATTCATCAACTTTTATACCGGTACAGAAGTTACCGGATTACCATTTTGGAATTCTTTTCAGTGTTTTAATTAATTTCCTCTCGATAATTTCGCGCCTCGAATTCCAAAACTTTTTGGCTTCGTTAAAAAAATGCTGATTCGTTTGAACTTTAAATTGACAGTTGATTTGACGACAGTATTCGTCTATTTTATTGGTTGAGTGAAGCGCTGTTTTTAATTAACAGGATCTAGTAATTAACAGTTTTAGAGCGCTGCCTAATTTTTTCTTTATATTTTTTTTGCGTTGACAATTTTTTCTGTCAAAATTATACAAACTTTATCTATACTAATATTATAAAGCTAAAGAGTTTGTTTGTTTGAACGCGCTAATCTCAGGAACTACTGGTCCGATTTGAAAAATTCTTGTTAGATAGCCCATTCATTGAGGAAGGCTATAGGCTACTTTTTATTCAGGTGCGCCGAGTAGTTCCCACGGGACGCGGGTGAAACCGCTGGCAGAAGCTAGTTTTTAAATAATAACATACACCTGCCTTACCTTTCCATGTATTTTTTCGAAAAGTTGGTTCCATTTTCAGATTTTGTCTGTTCTCTGAGGAAAGGCACATTTTTCAAAAAATCTTAAACTGACAGTAGAGTCAAATGGGTGAACGTGTTCCTCCGGTGACTTTATTTTTGACGGTACTCAAATAAACCTTTTTACTCCCAAAAAGCTGCTAAGAAAAACTACGTTGCACTATTTTAGTTACCCCGGATCGTAACTCTACTTGGCCGAAAAAGATTGCAAAAGCTTTTGTGCATTGACCCGATCCGGATTCGAGAAAATACGGTTTCGGAGAATTCCGATCTTGTTCGTATATTCCGGGTGCAGTGTCCAACGATCAATTGAGTTCCGGAATCCTTGAGTATTTCTGGGTTTGTCGTCTTGCAGTCTATTTGGGGGATATCCCCATTAGATACTCAATTATATGGGACGTGACTGTCTGTTTGTCAATCTCTCAAAGTGAAGAGATATAATGCAGGTTACAAAGTTTTGTTAGCTGTTTGGGATTCGGAAATAATATAACGCTTGATAAAAATAATACGGCTAGTGTAGGTTTATAACTATAAACTTAATTAACTTAATCTTGGCACAAACATAAAAAAAAAACTATATACTTACAAATTGTTCTATCGTAGGATTGCATACTAAGATATAGCAAGATATTTTTATCAAAGCCAAAGTTAAAGTCAAATCATTTATTTCATTTAGGCCTTTACAAGCACTTATGAAAGTCAAGAAAAATATAACTAAGGTTGATTCTCCCTAAGCCTCTTATAATATTTTATGTTTTTACAATATTTTTTTCTTCACAGGTGTTACATGGCGAGGGTTCAGAAGACTGGACACTGCAAATCAAATTCGTGCAGAAAAGAGACAACGGGACTTACGAGTGTCAGGTAAGAAAAACCTTAGGAAAAACCTAGGTTACCTTAAAGCAAACTGCAAATGAAGTTAATCGTGAAACCCTGAAGTGAAACCCAATCAAAATTGCATGCCGATTCAGTTGCAATTACTCAATCGTCTCACTCATTGAGACCTATGTACAGTAATTTCTCAAGCATGACTTTTACGAAGACTTTATTTATTTCTGATTTCTACCAGGTCTGATTAAATCTCATTTCTATCAATCTCTTTACTGAGGTGTCGGTACAAAAATGTGTCCATAAAGAAATTGCAAATCTTTGATGAAAAGCTAATTTGGTAATGACATACAAGTAAACAGATGAGAAAGAGGGAAAAACTTAAGGTAACAAAATTCTTGAAGCAAATGAACCTACTTAATGAGAAGTTTAAAAACCCAGCAATCATTTCGTGAACTTAACGTTGTTTCAACATACTAAAATTGCACGCATGACTGGGCATAATTTTTCTTTATCAATTATTTAATATTGCAATGTTTGCATTGCTCTGCAATGAAGTAAAAATACTCAAAAGATTAAAGGCAACATTTAAATTTACAGTATGTTTTTACCAAGAAATGAATGTTTTTAAATAAGAAATTGGAAAAAAGTAAATAAAATTATTACTCTTTCCTCTTCATGCACTTTAATCATCAGAAGATTTATCATTGCCCTTTGATATTTTCAGTTCCAAGAACGGAATAATTATTTATATGAGTTGATTGAGCTCTTGTGCGTACCAAAAACAAAAGAAATTTTGATCGTCTACTGTGTATTTTGATTTCAACTGTTTTAATTAAGAAGAGTGGTTACTGCGCATGGCTATACCTCTTTAAAGGTTTTCTAGAACATGTGAGAATGATAGAAGATAAAGGAATATAAACAGAAAAAGGATTTCATGCCAAAATTTAGATCAAATGTTTTTCATTTCTGCTGGCTGGCTGTTTGAAACATCACACTAGTTGCACGGTTCCAAAAGGGTTCTAAGGTCTCACGGAGAAGAGCCGACAAGAAACTCCATGGGCACTCTTTTAAAGAGAATAATATGTTAACAATGAACCCGTTAGAAACCCATGTTAGGGGTGGTTGGTCTATAGGGCAATCGCAACCAGCAACAAGCACAGTTTAACCTTCAACCCTATTACTCAGCTTCGACCTCCTTAAATATACACTCCCAAAAATAATAGCAACTTATTTCGTAAGCTAAATACTGAAGCCCCATTCGCAGAACTGTGTTTGGGCGAAATTAAATTTAGCAAAAGCAATTTAAGCAGTAATCGTCGGCGTGCAGGCGAACGTGTTGTTTCTCTAAGTAAATAGTAATTTAGGTTTATATTGAAGTGCTTTGTTGCATTAAATGATAAGATCTTACGCTTGTGTAAGAATATTTTGAAGGGGTGTGGTGTATTTAGACTTTTTGGTTTGAGTGGTTAGGTGGAGATAGAGGTAGAAGGTTTCCTTAAGGCTGGAGCTTGTAGGTTCTGCGGGATTGTTTAAAAGACTAATCGTGGCCCTGGAACGAATGGCCTCATAAGAAGTGTTTTAATGAGAATCCGACAGTCCAACTGGTGAAGCCATAATTTAAATTTTTTGGGGACATTCCGTCACTGAAACAGGTTACTTACAACACTAAACACGGGTACTTACTTAGTACTACGTCTATTCTTCGGATCCCTATAATTTATTTGAATACAAATGTACTGCCATCAAGTAGGACCAGGCAGTTTTCTAGTGAAAAATCTATTCGAATATCAAACAGCATATTACTTTGCCTGAAACCAGTTAGTCTCGGAACTTCATAGACAGTTGTAGCTGCTAGATATAAGTAAAAAAATATAGATTTAGAGAATAGGCACAACTCTGCTTAGCTTTACAAATGAAAGCTCTGATTATTAAAATTATAAGAGAACTTTTTTGCTGGTACATAAATCAGTCGTTTAAAAATACCCACCAAATACAATAGTACGGAAAAGAAGAATATTATATAAAAAAATAGCACAATTCCTTTGGAAGCATCGTTATTACAAAGTAATGATGTTTTTTTGAAGATATTTTTTTGTATTTTTACCTTTCCTTGTCATGTTCAAGCTTTTTGTTAGCGGTAACCTTCACAAAATTTATTATACAATATAATAATTGCTTTGAATAAACTGTTATTCTCTACCCTTATTCTTCTTTCCTGTATCTATTTTGTGAGTATTAATCACAAATTCTCAGTATTAAAAAATACATTTTTACCACATTCAACACAAAGCAGTGAAAATATTTTTGCAGTTTCAAAGGTTCTTTTAACAATATAAGCCCGTTCAAAAACAGAACGCGCAAAGTTCCACGAAAAACTATTATCCGAACTCCTTGCAAAGTAAAAAGGTTTTAAACGAATAAAATTCACTTCAGCCACTCCATAAATATACACCATGACGATGCAATTTAAAAAGTCAACGCCCACTCCACGTTCTGGAAATTGCGGCACAAATAAAAGCAATAACATTTTCCAACACAATGACAGATTGCAAATTTAACCCTTGAACCTCTATAATATTTCGCAGCGAATAAAATTTATAGAAATCGTAAAGTAATCCCAGTGTACACGGTGCGAAATTTTTAATTAACGGCGAAATTAAACGCGCTCCCTGTGTTAAATAAAAAATAAATATCGTAGCAATTGAATCACCCTTTGTTATTTTTAAGCGCGATTTCAACTCGAAAATGTTCGGAAAAAACAATTATGATTGGTAAAAGCAGGGAATCGAAATCGGATTTTCTTTCGTATTTTCCCCATTGCTATAAAGCCGGTTGTTTTTTATTAAATATTCGGTTTTACGGTACGGTTTAGATGGTGCGTCATCGCATTGGGTCGTAAATGTTTGTTGTTGAGTTTTAGCCTCACCCTGTATAATCCTCCGGGGATGTTGCGATAATCACCAAGCTTAGGGGATTAAGGGTAATGCTATGACGCTGTAAATATTTGTTTGACTGCCTCGTTGGTCTAGTGGTCGCATAGCCGACTGCTGAGCACGAGGTCTCGGGTTCGATTCCCAGGACGGGCCGAAATCGCTTTGTGGGTTTTAAAAAACTTTCACAAAGCAGCCCGGAGTTGGAAGTTGGTGATTGATACACCCGTGCATCGGAGAGCACGTTAATGTCGGTCCTGCGCCTGATCTCTTTCCGGTCGTGTCGGACTTTCCGTCCCATCGGGTTATGAGAGTGAGGGAATAGGGAGTGCACCTGTGTCTGCGCAAATACTTGTGCACTATAATATGTCCTGCGCAGCTGGCTGATCTCCTTATATGAGAACGGCCGCCGTGGCCGGCAATCGGCTAGGACGCCATTATTTGTTTCTATACTTAGATAATGTCACTTGCTGGTGATGACGCTATAGATATTGATATTAGTCATGCCAGTAGATCAACCTAGCCGAATCTGTAAAATTTTACCAATCGGGCATTAACCTTCCACTATTGTGATAAGGTTGAAAATCTTTTGAAGAAATTTAACAGGTTGGTTGATGTGCTGCCGTCTGTACCTAAAGGTGATCTTACTTTATTCGAAAACCCTTTTCTAACGAACATAAATTCGAGGAATCAATTTCGAATTCCGACATTTATACAAATTGTGTTCAATTCAATTGACCTTTAAAACAAGGTTAGCAAATATTGGAAGGATTTGAGGTCAATTTAAAAAGTGTACACCAAGCTTTATTAAGGTTAAAATAAATATTCAGGTTTTACGATCATAAAAGATTGTATTTATTCTAGGAGGGATAGAAAATTAAAATCTCCATACTTTATATCAACAATATATTATTATTACCTAAGTTATAGAACATTTTCCTACCTATAACTAATATGAAGACTAACAACGTTTAGTTTATGCACGCTCTCCTAGCTACGGCGTAGCATCGTAGCCTCGTAGTCTCGTAGCGTCTTGTAGCCTCGTAGCAATGTGGTTACAGCCGATACCATACAGAGCAGATTTTATTATAATGTATCGATTTTATGCTTCATAAATTTACATTGTAATATTATTACAGCAAGCCGTATTTTGTAGAGCGAGGATACCTAAATTTTGAGAGAACTTACCTTAAAACAAGGAAACATTATTATCTGCTAGTAGATGAAAATGGGAAACCTAATATGTATTTTATATTTAAGTATTTTGTTTTTTTTTGATTATTTGTAATTTAAGTTTATAAAGTCTTCTGTAGGCAAGACATAACGGTGGTCTATTATAGTACAAAATCAATGAATACCTAAATATATTTCTAACATCTATCTAACATTAATGTCGAAACTAACATTTCAAACAGACAGCTCCCCGCTACAAGACAGCTATCTATTTCGTAGCATCGTAGCAATTTCGTAGCCTCGTAGCACCTCGTAGCTGTAAATGGCAAGTCTGATATACAGGTTGTATTATATAATAATCACTTTATAATTACATCGATTTTGGTCATTAGTCTTTTAGTAATTTACTGTGTGTGCTTTTAGTAAAAGTCAGTAAATAAAGTTTTTTTTTTAATTTAAAATATATAAAACAAGTAACAAAAGAACTTTAGACAAAGGTACTTTGTCGCTTAAGCACTCTCTTTTCTTTTTATTTCCCAAAATTAAAACTCGATTAGTAACGGAATTCGATTCTATAACATTAGAAGCCCCTATCAGTTTCCTTAAGAGCCTTAAAGCTGGAAAACATTGAAAAAGGAAGGAAAGTTGTCGAAATAACGTTGTTCCTTATCCTTTATAAGCACTCTCACTACATTTAAATTCACGTTTATACTGAGAAATAAATATTATTCTTTAAATAAAACTTCTATTACATTTTCCTGTTTTTGTTTTGCATGAATAAAATTTCACATTATGCCACTTTTGAATATGACAACTGTCATCTAAAGTTTCATTTTACACAAAACAAAATTAAACATATTTTTTTTTATATATAAATTTAGTATAAGAGTGAAAAATGGAAACCTAACGATATTGGTAAACCTCTTTTAGAATTATTAGCAAACTTAATGATAAAATATCACATGATATTTTTTTTTGATATTATATGGTGTTATGAAATATACATGTTTCAAGTGATTCTACCGTAAGGCGTGCAAAATGTGTAGGTACTTACAATCATGTTTTATCAAATCAAAATGATTTTATTAAAATGGTTTACTGAAAAAAAGAAACATTCATGAAAAAATTAAGATATACTCCTATTTGTTTACCTATGCTCGGTAATCATAGTAGCTGCACTTAACACTTACAGCCAGTTTTGAATTAACAAATCTCTCTTTATTTCCCCCAAAATTAAGTCGATCCTCCTAAAAACTACTTTAACTCGTAGATCTAACTAACCGTCGTTCCCGGTCGCCACATTAAGTCGCAATGCCGAGTCACGTCACGTCTCGCGCGATTGTTTTGTAGGCCCTGTTGTACAACACGTTGGTACAAGTAAACTATGTTTACTCTCGTATAGTGAAAGTGGTTTTATTAGTGTCGTTAAATGTTCAGTTTTTGGTAGAAAAATCGAGATAGATAGATAGATATTCTGTATTAGGTACACCAATTTTTACATTTTAATCTAAAACGATTTAAAGTAGGTGACACAATAATGGGTGGTCTCATCGCTAAGAGCGATCTCTTCCCGACAACCTTAGGATGGATTAAGATGAGAAGGAAAAAAACTATACGGTAGGCAGTTAGGCAAGGTATAAGATAGAGAATAAAGGATAAGAGGTAAGATATTTGGGTTAGTTTTGGTGAAAATGTCCAGGTTACAGATTATCGGCAAATTATCAGCGAACACTGAAAGATCACTCAATTTTACTATTTTAAGTGCTGCTCAGACATAATTTTGTCACTGTCATACTTACGTAAATTGCTGCTACAAGTACACATTGCTAGTGATAGTACATAGTAAGTAAGACTAAGGATGTGTTGCACCTGTCGGGGCTGCGGGATATTCGAAAGAGTTACCGCGGCCCTGGCACACAAAGGGCTCCCGAAGGAACACGGTGGGTTTTAGTCAGTAAAAGTCTGACACTTCCTCACGCTGTCACCCACAGTGAGAGGAGCCATTCTGATGATTTTACATCGTAAAAAAAAATGGGTGTGTTGCAACATTTAACTATAACGATAACCAAACCATAACCAGCCGTAAAATTGACGCGTATTGTTCAACAATTTAATGGTGCAACTCACCCTTACATAAAGTAAGTAACGTTAAGTATTCCTGGGCATGACAACTAAACTTAAGAGACTTAAATAAAACGAAGCAAACAAGCCATAATACAATGTTTAACCACACTGTATTCATGAATTATCTTAATACTCTTTCAGTCTCAAATAATAACCATAACATACTGGTAAAACAGCGAGTAACATTTAGTATTAAAATTGCTATTATAATATCAATTCTATAATTCTAAACTTTAATATAGAAACGATAAAATCTCGATAAGATCTCTTCGACAATAGTTAGGAATTGAATACGTATTATATTCAAAACGGTAACAATAATATCTATAGTTTCATTGTTTCAGTTTCAGCTGTAAGGTATATGAGGAATATATTATATTTTATTTATACCTACGATAAATTAATCATATTATAGCGACATTATTATTCGATATTAATCGGATCAAAGAGAGCTTTAATGATACAAAGAGAGACAATCGAAATATTAATATGAATAACAAATTGATTTGTCTATAGGTACAGACGACAGCAGGTCAGTATACCAATCTGTCAAATTTTACCAATCGAACATTAACCTACCTCCATTGTAGTAAGGTTTAAAATCTATTGCAGAAATTTGACAAATTGTGGTGACTTGATGTGCTGTACTATTATAATAAAGAGGGTTTTTTGGAACCTACCTACTGAGCCGATTTGAAAAATCCTTTCACAGTTGGGAAGCTATATTATCCCTGAGTATCATACACTATATTTTATCTAAGTATGGGAAGATGTAAGACGGGACGCGGGTGAAACCGTAGGGAAACGGTTTGACATAAAACCATGCCTCTGTTTTCCTCAAGAGTTAAGGAGACGTTAAAAACACAATTTATCATAGCATATTTTATGACAGTACGCCCAACTCTGGTAATTAACCCTGAAACTTGACAATACTTCGCTTTCCATGGCTGCTGAACCTACAACCCCATGTTTAAACGTATAACTCCTTCGAGGACAAAGCCTACTTTTTATCCAGGTGCGCGAAATAGTTCCCAAAGGGCGCGGGTGTGGCTGCGAGAAACAGCTAGTTATTTAATTGCAGCGTTTTGATTACGTAAAAAATATGTAGCACCAATCTCTCGGGTGTGGGTTCGATTCCAGGTCAGGCATGAGCCATTACAACTTTTCTAAGCTAATATGTACTTTGTAAATATATCTTGGACACCAATGACTAATTAAAGATGTCCAAGAACATCTCCAAGAAATATGGCATTTAATGTCTGAAATCACGAACCTGCATTGAGCAAGTGTGTTGATTAACTCTCAATCCTTCTACGTGTGGGAAAAAGCCTGCGCCCAACAGTAGGATTTCACGTCAATTACACTTGGACAATTACACAGTACTCCCAAAAAAACCCCCTTTCACCACCTCCTAGTGTTAAGACTGGGAAGAAAAACGGTTCTAGTCAAACTTCCCAGCAACAATTTTAAAACTAATTAATTATTGTTAACATTTTATTCACAAAATTATATCTATTTTTCTTATAAACCTACCATCATGATGCATCATTACTCACATATTTACGTATAGTAGGTACCTTACACGATAAAGTTATGTCTACATAAGTGATAGCTTGTTACTCTTGTTAGATGTTCAGCTGACACACTGACCTACTTCCCTCGCTTCGTTTTAAAGTGATGTGATGCGAGGCGTTCGAGAGAAGGTGTTCTTCATTCGATAACGGTCAGTTTCAGGTGATTTCGTCCGTAAAGTAGGGTACTTAAAACAATGAATCAATATGAAAAAGCATTTATTCAATGTAGGCTGAAATACAGCACTTTTCGAACGTCAAAATTACATGAGACAGTCCCAAAAACGCCCGCACTTTACACCTTCTATGTGTTTTTGCTGGGAAGCAGAAGTGGCGCAACAAACTCCCCAGCAACACATTCACCACTTAATGCCGTTTTAATGAATCATTCTTCACATAGTGGAATTAGTCATAAGATTTTCTATGAATAACAACACTAAGCCTTCTTAATAAAAGTACAGACGAAAGCACATTAAGCTACCACAATCTTTCAAATTTCTTCAGNTGAGAGGAGCCATTCTGATGATTTTACATCGTAAAAAAAAATGGGTGTGTTGCAACATTTAACTATAACGATAACCAAACCATAACCAGCCGTAAAATTGACGCGTATTGTTCAACAATTTAATGGTGCAACTCACCCTTACATAAAGTAAGTAACGTTAAGTATTCCTGGGCATGACAACTAAACTTAAGAGACTTAAATAAAACGAAGCAAACAAGCCATAATACAATGTTTAACCACACTGTATTCATGAATTATCTTAATACTCTTTCAGTCTCAAATAATAACCATAACATACTGGTAAAACAGCGAGTAACATTTAGTATTAAAATTGCTATTATAATATCAATTCTATAATTCTAAACTTTAATATAGAAACGATAAAATCTCGATAAGATCTCTTCGACAATAGTTAGGAATTGAATACGTATTATATTCAAAACGGTAACAATAATATCTATAGTTTCATTGTTTCAGTTTCAGCTGTAAGGTATATGAGGAATATATTATATTTTATTTATACCTACGATAAATTAATCATATTATAGCGACATTATTATTCGATATTAATCGGATCAAAGAGAGCTTTAATGATACAAAGAGAGACAATCGAAATATTAATATGAATAACAAATTGATTTGTCTATAGGTACAGACGACAGCAGGTCAGTATACCAATCTGTCAAATTTTACCAATCGAACATTAACCTACCTCCATTGTAGTAAGGTTTAAAATCTATTGCAGAAATTTGACAAATTGTGGTGACTTGATGTGCTGTACTATTATAATAAAGAGGGTTTTTTGGAACCTACCTACTGAGCCGATTTGAAAAATCCTTTCACAGTTGGGAAGCTATATTATCCCTGAGTATCATACACTATATTTTATCTAAGTATGGGAAGATGTAAGACGGGACGCGGGTGAAACCGTAGGGAAACGGTTTGACATAAAACCATGCCTCTGTTTTCCTCAAGAGTTAAGGAGACGTTAAAAACACAATTTATCATAGCATATTTTATGACAGTACGCCCAACTCTGGTAATTAACCCTGAAACTTGACAATACTTCGCTTTCCATGGCTGCTGAACCTACAACCCCATGTTTAAACGTATAACTCCTTCGAGGACAAAGCCTACTTTTTATCCAGGTGCGCGAAATAGTTCCCAAAGGGCGCGGGTGTGGCTGCGAGAAACAGCTAGTTATTTAATTGCAGCGTTTTGATTACGTAAAAAATATGTAGCACCAATCTCTCGGGTGTGGGTTCGATTCCAGGTCAGGCATGAGCCATTACAACTTTTCTAAGCTAATATGTACTTTGTAAATATATCTTGGACACCAATGACTAATTAAAGATGTCCAAGAACATCTCCAAGAAATATGGCATTTAATGTCTGAAATCACGAACCTGCATTGAGCAAGTGTGTTGATTAACTCTCAATCCTTCTACGTGTGGGAAAAAGCCTGCGCCCAACAGTAGGATTTCACGTCAATTACACTTGGACAATTACACAGTACTCCCAAAAAAACCCCCTTTCACCACCTCCTAGTGTTAAGACTGGGAAGAAAAACGGTTCTAGTCAAACTTCCCAGCAACAATTTTAAAACTAATTAATTATTGTTAACATTTTATTCACAAAATTATATCTATTTTTCTTATAAACCTACCATCATGATGCATCATTACTCACATATTTACGTATAGTAGGTACCTTACACGATAAAGTTATGTCTACATAAGTGATAGCTTGTTACTCTTGTTAGATGTTCAGCTGACACACTGACCTACTTCCCTCGCTTCGTTTTAAAGTGATGTGATGCGAGGCGTTCGAGAGAAGGTGTTCTTCATTCGATAACGGTCAGTTTCAGGTGATTTCGTCCGTAAAGTAGGGTACTTAAAACAATGAATCAATATGAAAAAGCATTTATTCAATGTAGGCTGAAATACAGCACTTTTCGAACGTCAAAATTACATGAGACAGTCCCAAAAACGCCCGCACTTTACACCTTCTATGTGTTTTTGCTGGGAAGCAGAAGTGGCGCAACAAACTCCCCAGCAACACATTCACCACTTAATGCCGTTTTAATGAATCATTCTTCACATAGTGGAATTAGTCATAAGATTTTCTATGAATAACAACACTAAGCCTTCTTAATAAAAGTACAGACGAAAGCACATTAAGCTACCACAATCTTTCAAATTTCTTCAGCAGATTTTCAACCTTATCGCAATAATGAAAGGTTAATGTTCAATTGGTAAAATTTTACATATTCGTGTAGGTTAACCTGCTGTTGTCTGCACCATAGAAGCCTTTCCGAACAATTACGGCGCTACAAAGTATTCCAAAAATACAAACGGTAAAGTTACAGAGACGGATTTTTTACAATTGTTTCCCAGATTCGTAAAGATTCTTGGAAATATCCAATCCGCCATTTTAACCTTAAATTAATATTAACTTCTCCTCTTCACAAAACGCTAAAATCCCAGTAGCAATAAAAAATAATAAAAACTCAAAATCATTACCAAATCAAAAGAAAATCACAAAGATTACATTAACCACTCATCAATTTACGAAACGAATTTAAAACCGGTCACGAAAGCGAAACTCGAAACCGTTTCTGATTCCCCCAATAAACCGGATTAACTCCCCCGTCTCGTTATTGCGAAGAAACAATAAAAATAACAAGATTCCTAACATCGAGATGGTGGATCTTTTAAAGCGGTATGTGCACCGTATGCTGATGCTATCACTACCCATTTGCATATAACGAAAATGATTTTCACAACTTACATGGGGTGGGATGGGAATGGAACGGGGATGAGGATGTAACGAGGATGAGGATGGAACGATTTTGTATGATTGCGTTCAGACTTCATTTGGGATGACTTAAGAAATTATTAGTAAATTGCCACCATAATATATGGTCAATACACTACCTATACTAATATTATAAAGCTGAAGAGTTTGATTGAACGCGCTAATATTCGGAACTTCCAGTCCTATCTGAAAAATTCTTTCAGTGTTAGATAGCCCATTTATCGAGGAAGGCTACTTTTTATCCGAATGCGCGTAGTAGTTCCCACGGGAATGCGGGTGAAACCGCTGGCGGAAGCTAGTTTTTAATATTATTTGCTTTGTTTTTTAATCGACTTCCAAAGATTTTCCAAAGAAGAAGGTTCTCAATTCGGATGCTTTTATGTTTTTTGGTTGTAATTTAATTGGTAACGTGATACTTATTATATTGTAAGTCCAAATAAAACATTAATTACAGTTTCTTTAAATGTTCCTCATAAACGATACGTGGACAATTTGTTGATATACTACGTTCATAAAGATTTCTTTACTCCCTAGACTTCGGAAACGCTACTATCAAACTGTGATTCGAGGATGACTCTACTCAATAGGATAATTTATTATACACAAATTAGGTCGCCGACATGTCACCGTTTTATCTCTGTGACATGTCAGCGAATTTAAAATCAGAAACATGTACTCACGTCACGAAGTTCGACTTTGATTTAAAATTCCAAACAATTCTGCATTCCACAGTAATTCAAACAAACTTCAGTTTATTTGCAATTTGCAAACCTATGTTATACTGGTGGAACCACACGTGGGTATAAAAACGGCTCGTAAAATAAGCCGTTTCGAGGAGTACAATAGGTGTGTGAACAAAAGTGCCTCGTCTGTACCTCACTAAATATATGCAAGGAGCTTTACAGACAGACGTTAAGGCCAATAAATCTAAATACACGAATATTTTTCGTCAAAACAACGTTTTTTTGGGGATTGTACCATTTATTTTTGTTAAGTACCTATATTTTTGCAAAGGCAACTTGAATTTTATTTTTAGTACGCCTGAAATAATTTCTCAAAGACAGTGAATTGAAAAATAAAATAACCTTGTATTTATTCTTAATTATTTGAACTGTAAATAAGGAGCTTTTATTTCTGATAGCAAAATTAAAACTATGCCATCCTTAGTATCAACTCTGAACTATAAATATAATTGTATCCATAGTATTTTTATTTACCAAGTTCGAGTAAAATAGGTTAGGATTCTGTGTTATAAAAATAAAACAAAATCTAAGAAAACCTAATGCCATCATGAGCTTCTGGCTAAGTGACAGCCATACAGGTCGATCGATCACAAGATTAACCAACGCTATTCTTGATTGGTCCATCTTGTCATGAGTTTCGGAAGGTGGTGGGTGCCAGCTATCATTTAAACATCTTTGGCAAAAAGTCAAAAAGAAAATCTGACAACCGAAGAGTGTCAGGCTTATGGTCATGGCACATTGTACCGGCACGGTCACGGCGCAGCAAATAACGTGTCATTTAAATTTGAACATTAAATTGTATGACGTATGATATATTTCATAACAACGTGAGTTGTTAGATGGGAAACCGCGCGCTGACAGCCCGCCGTTTGCTTTTTTGTATTGACGTTATGAAATACATCATACGTCATACGATTTAATGTTCAAATTTAAATGACACGTTATTTGCTGTGCCGTGACCGTGCCGGTACAATGTGCCATGACCCTTAGTTTGCAGATGGTGATTGTTACCAACATCATCATCAGCCTTTTTATCCCTGACTTCTGGAAACAGGCCTCCTCCTACACAGAGGAGGATTGAGCGTTAATCGCGCTTGCTCAATACTACCACCATCAACTTATTTTAAAGCGATAGCTTTTTGGCACCATTCGCAATCTCACCTTTTAAAATAAGATATTAACCAGCACATCCTCTCAATTCCAGGTGTCAACGAGGACAGGCATCGTGTCCCACTACGTTCGCCTGCAGATAGTGGTGCCAGAAGCCTTCATCTTGGGCTCCGGAGAACACCACGTGGATCTGGGCAGCGTCATACATCTTATATGCATCGTTGAAAAGGTAAATCCTAACTAATATTACTTCGAACGTTAATTTGCTTGTTTGTTTGATCCGCTTCCAAGCTAAAACGGCTGTACCAATTGAGATAAAATACAGGAACTGTGAACAGAAATAGTGTAGTGCACTAGCAAATTCTTAATCTTATGTCACTTTAATTATAATTTGTTGAGCAGTTGTTGAACCATGAGCCTGTTCCGACATAAATTATTTTATGAAAAGTCATTGCAAAACCGAAACCGCACTGTCAAGTGCCGCCTGAAACAGTGTCAAAGCTCAAATATCTGCACTAATAATATAATACTGAAGAGTCTAATTGTTTGTTTAAACGTGAGAATCTCAGGATTTGATAAATTCTTTCAGTTATTTAGTGTTAGATAGCCCATTTATCGAAGAAGGCTATAGGCTAATTTTTATCCGGGTGTGTGGAGTAGGTAATACCCGCGGGGCGCGAGTGAAAGCGCTGGTGGAAGCTGGTTACGGAATAAGTTAACCCTTTGGTAAACACAGAAATTTTCCTTTTAATTTACATAACTGCCTCTAAATCCGCAACAGCATACTTAACCTACTTTAAAACAAAAGAAGGGAACAGAAAAAAAACAATTAAAAACGTTCTTAAAAAATTCCGCGCGAATTATAGAGCAGACTAATTGCATGTTTTACAGAAAAAAATAATATTCTTTCACTTGGATTTCGTACTTTTTTAGGGTTCAGTACCCAAAGGGTAGAATGGGTATTACTAACTCCGGAAATCAATATTCTGCCTATCTCTGGATTTGCTTACTAGTGATAGAATTTTGACATTAGCCCCATACAAGTTATGTCAAAATCCTATCTCTGGTAAGCAAATCCAGAGTTAGATAGGTTATTGGGAACGGCCGTAAGACTTCGCCTTCCGTCTATCTATCCGTCTGTCACCAGGCTGTATCGCAAGAACGGCGATAGTTAGAGAGTTGAAATTTTGACTGATGATGTATTATTGTTGCCGCTATAAGAAAAAATACTGATAACTAGAATATACACAACACAATCTCCAATTGAAGCCGTGGCAGATATTTTTGAACACCTAATATTTTAGGAGGATCCCATAAAACAAATGTAATTTTTTATAATGGTACAGAACCCTTCTTGCTCGAGTCCAAGGCTGTTTTTTCTTTTCATTTTGAACATTATTTTTCTTAACGAGCGAACGAAGCTAGGCGCTAGTAGTATGTAGGATCGCTTGGTGTAATTAAGAGCGGCGAGGTCGAGTTTGCGGTTACGATCTATCGATTTACCGCCCCTTGGATGGGTATTTTCGTTTTAAAGTAGACGTTAAAGGGTAGTTGGTTATCTTGATTTATAATGTTTGGTTGGTGTTTGCTTGTTGGATAAAATTAATAGGTAAACAGTAACGTGAAGGTGGGAAAGTGTTTTTGGTGTTTAAGTATTAATATAGTATAATATAATAACATAATTTTAAATTTTATTTACTAACAAGTTTTTGTATATTACATATATATGTTAGTTTAAGGTATTTATCTATGGGCCATGGTAGCCTGATAATAAAGGTTTAAATAAAAAAATAAATAAAGAAAATATTATAAAATTAAGGATCGTTGCAAACAGACAGGTGAACCATAAAGTGATCTTATAAGGGTTTTGTTTTTCCTTTTGAGCTATGGAACCCAAAAACATACTCTGTTATATCTCATTAATAATTTTGACGGCAAATTAACCAGACTATTCAAAATTGCAAACAGTACAATTTATCTAAATAATACAAACTGCCAATCTCATCCCTCCTCAACGCTTTAATAATACCCACTGTCATCGAAGTTTGAGATTAAACTACACCCACTCGAGTCACAAGATAGTTTACTGCTCTCACTCAACGAACAGACAGATACACTTAGAATCCGGGTCAATATTTTTATAACTGACCCAGATTTATTGAACCCTAGTGTAAATGGAACAGCTTATTTCAAGATGAAGTGATACCGGTGTCGATTCATTTGTGGTAATGGCACACTGGATTTGACTCAATTGAAATTATTTTTTACGAAAAAACTAAATCTACATAGAACTATTAGTAAAGGGCTATGAATTTAAGTCCTTTCCTAATTACTTTATGGCGAGATTCCAGCAAAATTGTTCGCGAACAAAAAATGAATACCTACGTCAGCGTCGGCGCCAGTACACTTGCACTCAAGAGTTGCAATTTCGTAGACATTTAAGGAATGTTCGCCTACAATTTGTTACAATTTCTTTGGGAAAATGTTTGCGTATTTGTTCTCAGGAAAGTGTTCTTCCGAGACGCAAGTAAAATCGCGGTGAACAGTCAGTTCACATTCACTTAGGCTGAGGCCAAACGAGCGTAATTTTTTGAGTCGTGAGTCGCAGAATTTCGGTCGCAAAATTTCGGTCGCAGAAAATCGTTACACACAAAAAAGGCAACTCATTTTGCGTTGCCGTGTGAATCAAATAGGACTTTTGTATGAAACCGAATTTAGCAGATTTTCTGTGACCGCAATTCTATACTTACAACTCACAAAATTACGCTCGTTTGGCTTCACCCTTATAGTGCAAAGNCCAAACGAGCGTAATTTTTTGAGTCGTGAGTCGCAGAATTTCGGTCGCAAAATTTCGGTCGCAGAAAATCGTTACACACAAAAAAGGCAACTCATTTTGCGTTGCCGTGTGAATCAAATAGGACTTTTGTATGAAACCGAATTTAGCAGATTTTCTGTGACCGCAATTCTATACTTACAACTCACAAAATTACGCTCGTTTGGCTTCACCCTTATAGTGCAAAGCACGCTAATGATTATCGCAAACCTATCTATCAGTTACGAACCGGCAGATATTAAGTCCATAAGCTTCATAGATGTAATTTAGCTACTGCAAGCGGTCCAATGCATATCCAATACATTGGTATCGCGTTAGTGGGAATCCTAAGCGCTTAATTGATAATTCCCACATCTAAGCTGCTCTGATTAATGTTTGGTCTATACTGTGCCCTGACCTTTAACCGTGGCAGATATGGTAGGTGGTAGCCATACAGTCAGCTTAACTGAATGTCCATTTTGATTATAAATCATTTGAATTGTATTAATAGCAAATATTTTTATCTTTACGATGTGTTACGCACTTATATGTTTTTAAATATTGTGTTAGGTCGTAGATGTATGCAATATTAAATTTTGTCTGTACGCCAGTAAACTGTATTTTAGATACATTCATATTTTCCCTAATCACCTAATAAAAAATTGCTAGGCACATCGTCAATCTACGCCCACACTACCGACCAACAAAGTTGAATTTTCGTTATTAAACCATCAGTAAACTAAGTTACGGCAACATTACTCATTTATGTTCAAGTTCTATGTATGCGAAGTAAATAACGCCAGCCTTCAGGCCTTCCCTAGAAATTGCATATCAAATATCCGAATAACTTTTTGACCGATCCGAATATTCAAGTCGAGACTTTCAAACAAGTTATGTACTGCTGGACATGATATTAAATGTTCGAGACTAGTATATTAGCAACTAGCTTCTGCCAGCGGTTTCACCCGCGTACCGTGGGAACTACTCGGCGCACCCAGATAAAAAGTAGCCTATAGCCTTCCTCGATAAACGGACTATCTAACCCTGAAATAATTTTACAAATCGGACCAGTAGTTCCAGAGATTAGCGCGTTTAAACAAACAAACAAACAAATTCTTCAGCTTTATAAAATTAGTATAGATATTCGAAATTCTTTTTCGAAAGCCTAATGTTACACTTCGTGAAAAGAAAAAGTAAAGATCAATTGACGAGTTATTTGTGAAAATCGAGCCACGCGTTTGATCTAAATAGTGTTGTAATGATGCAAAACCGACTTTCAGGCTGATGAACACATTACCCTTCTTTACGTGGTGCAGTCGCACAAAATGGGGTTTTCAGAAAACTTATTATGGATATTGAATCTATAGAATGTCTGTGGGACCGTTCGAAAGAGTTACACTACCATGGGACATCGAGTTTTAGTCAGTAAAAGTCTGATACTCCCATCTGCTGTACAGCGGAACAAAGGGATATTCACTTGATGATTTCCCTCATATTAAAATACAACGAAAGTTGAAGGAAGTAATTGATTCCCTTAAACTGTTTGAATCCATAAGTAATGCGTAAATAAAATGCGTAAATACTGTGGTAAAGATTCACAAAATTATTTACCTCTCCATTGAACGTCTTGTCGCTTTTTTTTACTTATATGACGAGACAAAAACAAAACACATCGTGTATAACATGAAGGGTTCATTCAATCTACGTCAGTTATTTACATGTCGTGTGGAAGTTTACAGCCGAGTTTACGACGCCTCGTACCACCTTCTCGTAAAGTTGGTTTATTTACATTTGTAGTTTGGACGTTATAGCGTTTTCGATTTTGGTGCCATGAATTGAATTGTTGTGTGAAAACTTGATGAGGTTTAAAAGCTCTTCGGGCACTTGGAAATTAGAATTGTTCCTGTCCTTGTAGGATGGTGAATTTAATAAAAGAATGAGGCCATTGCTTCTAACGGAACAAGTCTTTACCTAAATTGGAAGGCCTGTGTTCCACTTTTCAGCTTTTGTTCTATAATTTGTTAGTTATTTACCAAAACAATTAGAACTTTGAATGCAAGAAGCATTAAATGGTTTGGTACTTTATATATTTGTTTGTCAGTGCACTCACAACTATCCTCAACATAATATCTATCTAGCCACAATCACCTGTCTTTTTTCGAATTAATATCTTATCCATTCCATCTTCCAGAGCCCAACACCCCCACAATACGTGTTCTGGTACCACAACGACCGCATGATCAACTACGATGCGACCCGCGGCGGTATCACGGTGGAGACAGAACCCGGTGCGCGCACGCAGTCCCGGCTGACCGTCCGCGGCGCCACGCTCAAGGACTCCGGGAATTACACCTGCAGCGCCAGCAATACGGAGCCCGCTTCTATACATGTCTTCGTTTCTGAAGGCAGTGAGTATATTCTTTTGATTAATATTTTTATTTATTCATTTAATTTTTTTTTTTATTTATTCATTTAATTCAGGCAACTGAGGCCCATATACAATACAATAAACAAAATACAGCTTAAAAATATA
>NWSH02000210.1:2716675-2730679 GCA_002382865.2 Heliothis virescens
ACAACTCGTTCACTATAAGTTTTTTGGAACTCATAGTATTACCGTGCAGCGGCTATGACCGCGCAAAACGCGAATAAATAATTCGTGCCGTGTACAGTGGAGACACGTCCGTAGTCGAGCGCGCATCGCACTGCATTAATTTGCATAATAAATTAATTGCATAACAATGATGACGTCGATTGTCGACCACGGCAGCTGTTCTCGTATAAGGAGATCAGCCAGCTGCGCAGGACATATTATTATAGTGCAGTGCGTCCATCACTCATTCATTCACTCTCATAGCTTATGGGTCGGCAATCCGACACGACCGGAGAGAGATGAAGCGCAGGACCGACACTAACGTGCTCTCCGATGCACGGGTGTATCAACTACCAACTTCCAGAGTCCGGGCAACTTTGTGAAAGTTTGTAGAACCCATGAGGCAGAATTTTTATTATAATGGTATAGAACGGGGAACAGGGTACTGACAAGCACGTAAGTGTGTGTGATACAAGCGCTCTGATTCCGTCAGTCAAATGACAACTTGAAATGTTTGGGGATGAAATATTCACGGAATTGATAGCATTACGAACATAGCTCTGTTATGCCTAGTCATTCAATCAGTTATTTTAACTCATGCTTTGGATTTGGATTTCGATACCTATTTTACACATTTTTTTTACAAATTCACGATGTTTTACTTCACCTGTTGTTGACAAAGAAATTACACAATTGATGGCGTCCTAGCCGATTATCGGCCACGGCGGCTGTTCTCATATAAGGAGATCAGCCAGCTGCGCAGGACATATTATAGTGCACAAGCATTTGCGCTGACACAGGTGCACTCCCTATTCCCTCACTCTCAAAACCCGATGGGACGGCAATCCGACACGACCGGCGAGAGATCAGGCGCAGGACCGACATTAACGTGCTCTCCGATGCACGGGTGTATCAATCACCAACTTCCAACTCCGGGCTGCTTTGTGAAAGTTTCTAAAACCCACAAAGCGATTTCGGCCCGTCCCGGGAATCGAACCCGAGACCTCGTGATCAGCAGTCGGCTATGCGACAACTAGACCAACGAGGCAGAACACAATTACTTACGCTGCTGCAGTCATCTAAATAAAGATTAAGGGGCTTACTACAAAAAAGATAAACACACGTTCAACACGTATTTAAAAAAAAGTATTTTCTATAGCATGTGTTGAACGTGTGTTTTCTAATTGAAATCATCATCGGCCTTTTTTACTCAGAGAAGAATTAACCGTTAATCACCCCTTGCTAAATTCTCTTGCTAATTTCAACAAACTTTTTCCAGGTAACAAAATGGCGGCGATCCTGCGACGCAACACGAGCGCTATCCACGGCATCACCACCAGCGGCACGTGCCTGCTACTCCTGACGTCAGTGCTCATGCACTTCGGCCTCCGATGACGTTAGTGCGGGATGGAGAGCGTTGACGCACTGTATGAGAGAAAGACGGGTGTAGGTTGCACTGTTGCGCTTTTGGTAGTTGGTGATGGGTTCTCTTTTTGAAATTGGGTTTTTCTTCTTTTTTTTTAACTCCGATGTAAAGATGGGTGTTGTAAGTTTGACCGTTAGTTGTCTCTGTGGCACCGTAGCCCTTAGACAAATTGATCGATATGCATACGGTTTTTCACTGCCAAAAGATGTGAATTGTTGTTAAAGGTCTTATTCAACTACCTACACTGATATCTATGTTTAACTGTAGACACCTTCAAGCCATGCCACAAGGCTTGAAAATTTGCAATTATTCTAAATTATTCAACGTTAACACGGAGACATTTTTATGGCAATAATATGGACTTGAAAGCCTTTTATAGCTCTATAAAATTTTGAAACCAAAAAAACTCGTTACATATTATGTTACGACCCATTTTTTTTCTACCGAGAGTATTGAAAAGTCACAGAAAGTCCTCATACAGTGCTAACTTAGAAAATTAATTACTAAAAATAAATTACTAAATAAACCAATCATTGAATTGTAAAATAAGTTGATTGTAACTTAGCTAAAGTAATAAATATATGACGTAACTTAGTTACTTATTTAGATTAATTTAGAATGTATTTACTATAGGCACAATACTGTACAGTTAAACAATTCTTAGTATTACGAACTATTGCTGGATTTTGATGTTAAAGATTAAGTTTTTTAGTACTGGATATTGAACAAAAACTAGGCATTATGATGTTTTAAAACCAATATTGTACTTGATGTGTACAGACCCCAGCACATCAACTTACTTTAATCTGTCAAATTGCTTCAATAGATTTTCATCCTTATAACCACAGTGGAAGGTTAATGTTTGATTAGTGAAATTTGACAGTTTGGGTAGGTTAACCTGCTCTTGTCTGTACATAAGATGGCGTGGTTTGTTCCACATAGTGCCATCAATTTCATACGCTGGTACAATATTATAGTTATAAAACATCATAAGGCTACCGTGACTTAGACAGTTTTGGAAGTCTGAATTTTTCAATAAAGGTACGAGCACATTTATGAACTTACAAATGCTGTAATGAAGGCAGTTACTTTCATAAGTGTGTAACGACCCTAATAGATATTCACTAAAAATATTATTATACTTACTATAAGAAATGGCAAACCAAACCCTAACATTCAAATAATTATAAACTTAATTATAAATTGTTGTTCTCAAAACTTAAGCCACGAAAATTAAAATGTTAAACAAATTAATTGTAAACATTCTGTCATTAAAATAATGCTCAAAAATTATAATACTCATCTGATACTTGTATGTAAATAGTAAGTAATGGATCGATTCATTAAATTGTAAATAAGTAAAGCTTGAGGAATGATAAATATAGGGCCATGTTAAGATGGCTGCTGTCGATTCTGTTGATTGCAAAAACCTTGGTTTGGACATTTTTAAATAGCCCTTCTTGGCAGCCGGGTAAAAAGCATTAATAGGAAATATGTCCTCGAGTACTTAAACGTTTCTTAATACTACTGGGACGTAGAATTAACGGTGTTTGAGTTATCCTTAAAATTGAGTAGCGTTATAGTATTCGGCTGTTAGGGTCATCAAATAGGCAAGTTACCTCTGCAATCAACTAGGCAGTCAAACCAGAACAGTTATTGAGTAAATCAATGAAAATAATGTGTTTTAAAAAAAACATGAATACCTACAGCTTTTTTTGTTTAGTTAATTAAAATAAGTGAGTTGTCTGTAATAATGTCAAAATAAGTGAAAGTTGTCTGTCATCATCAAACCAAAAACAAAAGAAATATGCAGTCTTTACTGTCTAGACTCCGTAAAAAACTTTAGGCCCGGCGCCCATTATCGGCATCAGCACGCGTCAGGATTTTAGGTGGCAAATAGCAATATACATTTAACATAATGACAATAAAGTTGAAATTACCATTACATATGGTATTTTTGTTATTACGACCATATATAATGGAAATTTCAACTATTTCTATTTGCCACCCAAAATCCTGACGCGTGCTGATGCCGATAATGGGCGCCGGGCCTAAAGTTTTTTACGGAGTCTAGACAGTAAAGACTGCATATTTCTTTTGTATTACACAATGTTTTTTCTTTTGGATATTTCTGAATATTTCACACTTGAACACGATAGATTTCAAAATAAGGTCAATTAAATTATACGTACGTGTAAAAACCTGAAATTTTTATAAAAATAATTATATTATCCTGTGCCAGATAAATTATATAAAAAAATACACGTAATATTCGTAACTTATTTTGTTTGAAAATTCTGAATTTGTATAGACAGAAATTATTTAAAATTATTATCCTGAACTTACTCTCTTCATTGATATTTGTTTTAAAAAGTAAATTCTCAGGAATTAAAATTAAGATATTTCTAAATTTTAAGCTGTTTGTTGTAAAATTAATTTTGATAAATAGATATTTGATATGTAACTTATCTACAAAATACAAATTATGATAACATAGTAAACTTTTTGAAAATGAACATAATAATTTCGCACAAATTTCATTACGAAACAAATCAAATGTCTAATTACCAATATAAAAATATAATTTACCATTAGACTCGCCATTACCATAAATCTATGGTAAGACCATAGACTAGTATAGCAATGTAAAATACAAGTATACTTGATATAAGGTTTGAATTCATTCTAAAAGTTTGTTCTCTTGTAAATACAACATCAAGTCATAATAAATAGAAATAATAAAATTAGACAAATAGTCTTACTATTAGTTAATATGTAAATATATTCATCAGTGTTATTAAAATCATTTAATGTAAATAATATTTCGGTGATCATGTATGCAATAAATAATAAATTTCCTTGGATTATGAGTTTTATGACCTGCCCAAGATGGAGTATACGCATATTTTTAGGTAAGTTATAGAATGTATGTGACGATAAAAAGGCTAAAAAAAAAAAAAGAAAATAGAATGTATGAGTCATCATCCCACTGCTGAAAACAGGCCTCTTACGTAGGAAAAATTGAGCGTTCACCACGCTTGCTCAATGCGGGTTGGTGATTCCAGACTTTATAGTACAGGTTTCCTCGAGATGTATCCCTCCACCATAAACTGAACCATTGGTTTCCAAGATATACCTAAATAAACTTTTCTAATCGCATTGATACTTGCCTAACTTGGAATGGAACCTACACACTCGTAACCACTAGGCCACGACGACGAAATGTATGAGTAAGGCTAGAAAAAGATTATCGAATGCGACAGACAGCCGCGAGTGAAAAGTTTGCACAGCCCTGCAGTTCCCTATTAACAGAAATAAATATCTTGGCGGGGCTACCGTGCCCGCAGATAATATACCTACTTATTTGATTTTATATCTATTTCGAAACAGACAGAGGAAGTTTTTAAATCAAATTACAGAATTGGTAACAATATTTTATTCATTTCAAATACCCACATGATTACATTCTCACCCAAGTCTTTTTTAAATACAAACCAAGTTAAAATTCTTAGCATTTTTAACGGCTCTAGACATACACTACATCACATAAAAACTGTGACCTTTCATGATATGAAGTTTATTTGGATATATGAGAAACCATTTTTTGTGACTACTTTGTAAACTTAACCGCACACAGCAAGCTCTATGGGCTTTAATAATTTTCTCAACAAAGTTTCGAGTTCTATATGTACATATACTGTACAATGTATGTACATATAGAACTCGAAACTTTGGCTGCATATAAATTATGTTTTTCAAAAATATATCAAAAATAGTGCTCAATATTTTCACAGGTCATTTGGTACAGGACAACAGCAGGTCAATCTGTCAAATTTTACCAATCGAATATTAACCTTCCATTATTGTAATAAGGTTGAAAATCTATTGAATAAATTTGTCTGATTTTGGTAAGTAACAAATTTAACAATTTATTATCACACCAGCTGTACAAAAATATAATGCACTATTTTTGTTAGACCTTATACATAAGTGTGGAAGAATAACTGCATCGCTTGTAGCTTTACTTTTTGACCAACATACCTATTAACAACTGGTCACTTAAATAGTTCACTTCAATAAACCCTTACAGAAGCACCAACATTCATATTCAAACAGTTATCAGTAGTTAAATGACACATGCTTACAGCGCTTTCACACGAGCAGATTTTCCGCATGATTTTTCGGTGCGTAGGTGTTTGCAGAATAATTGACAATTACCTGCCCGAATGACGCCTGGAGTTTTATTTTTCACGTAAAATACGTCGCGCAAAAAAAAAATCCGCGAGTATGAAAGCGCTCTTAGAGATCATACAACTGCGCGTCGGCAGCAGATATTCCAACAGTCGCCGACGCGTTGACGTCTTGCCGCTGACGACGTCATGACCGACTGACCGACTGGACTGCAGACTTGCAGTTGACAATATACCAGTCACATGTATGAACACTTGCCTTAAACACCCTCTTATTTTACAAAATAAATAGCTGTGATTAACAACAATATAAATACATATTTATATACTTATTAATAACTCGACTATGTTATGTTACATAACTTCATCCCTAAATTGGTTTATTTCGGCTGTGGCTATGGCCTAACCTCTGAAATGACCTCTTCCATTTATGCTCACGTGGTGATGTGTGTACCCCTCTTCTATCCTTTTCTAATTTATACACCGGCTATCGACTACCGACGTCTCCTTCTAATGATGAGTTTGCCGTCGGCAAGATCGAAGTGCGCCCCGTCCGAAGTGACAACGGCGGTGTGCGGTTACTTACGTCAGTACGCTTTTGTTTATGCAAGCGAGTGGTGTGTTGTACAAACTAAAGTTCTCGATAAATTGTAGCATTCGTTCAGTGAGAACTATACGAACTCAACTATATGCCAGATGCATGCCGGCCAGACCTGCCACGAAAAGTGATCCGATCGGCTACGGACTCCGACTAAACCTAAAATTTTACCCGGCAAGGCCAAGTAAATACAACGACACTTACGAATGTAAATGCGGCATTTGCGTTTGCAAAATACTTGATGGCTACACCAAAAAACTACACCACGCTGGAGAACTACCCTCAAGACGGCAAGGAAAAATGATGATGAATGAATGTAGAAAACCGTAATCGAAAAAACAAAAGGTCAAAAGAAGACCTTCTTAACTACTATTATTGAACAAACTACGATTCGCTATCCCGTCAATGGAACTAGTACAAGACTTTTTACCCAGGATTAACAGCGATAGGTGAAAAGTCATATAAAACATAAAGCTTAGGCTACTGGACTGGCATATAGGCACAGCCCTTGTTCACAGCCCAATTCACGTAGCGGCAAAATTACGTGGATCTTCAGCACAGGCCGAAATCTTAAAAAAACCGTAAAGGCAGTCAGAGCATCAGTCTACTCCAGAGAACAAATTTCTGATGCCTTGACGACAGGCATGGACTCTCACCAAAACAGAGTTCGGGGTTACTCTAGATGTAAGTCCAGAGGTAGCCTAAATTAGGTAGTTACGAGAAAGGTCAATAGAATATTACCTAGACTACTTTCTTATTCGACGGACGAACAACCCCTGAGAACCATTCGACAAGGACACCGATTCAAGGTTATCCCGTATGGAGGGCATGATCGAAAACCTATTTAATATAAACAAACAAAGAAACAAAAATAATCAGGCCAACGGCTCAAGCTGGCCAGTCCCGTCTCCGACCCTAATAGACCCTAATGGGGAAACGCAAGATTGGGACATTTTATCACCCTTCACAAAAGAAAGTGTACCCGCCATCCTACGGATTAACAGGGTTTGAAATGGCAAAAATTAGGAAAACCAACCTGGAATAAAATACGATATAGCGAGACCATGAAAAAAAAAAATACATGAGACAGCACCAAAAACGCCCGCCTTTCACCACTTCTTTTGTTTTTGCTGGGAAGCAGAAGTGGCGCAACAAACTCCCCAGCAACACATGTCTGTTTTTGTCTTAGAGGTTGTTAGCTGCTGGACCGACCTTTTCTTTGGAAAGCCTTAAGAATTATAACATTGGAAAGAGACAATCACAGGTAAGGTGTATAGGGTAGAAGAGAGGTACACACACACACACACACCACGTGACCATAAATGGAATAGCTAATCTTAGAAGTTAGGCCTATGGCCTGTGAAATATCAATTATCTTCCCCTGACGGGAAGATTGTTTTAATAAATAAAAAATATCTTATACACTTATACCTAATCACGAGCAATCAACCACACAAGGTTTATAATAGAGACAAACCAAATTAATACAGTACATTACAGTACATTGTTTTACTAGAATAAGCCTCCTACGTAAAATACTAGCTATATACCAACCTAATACTATTGAAAACTTAATAAAGGCCCCAAAACACTAAGCTGGACACTTGAACCAACTCAGATAACCCATTTTGGCATACGTTAAACTAAAGATTTGGCAATCTTTATCAACTTTTTTAATAATTTAAATATTGATGAAGCATATTGATTTTTTTTTCGACACAGGTTAAGGCAGTGTATTTACCCGATCTACATAATTATAAATAATAGTAAAAAAAATTAAGGCTCTAGACAGACGGACTCACAGTCCGATTGCAATTGAATTGCAGTCGGCGTGCAATCATGTGAACGTTTGATTTGCAGTTCTATTGCAGTTGTGTCAACTGCATTCAAACTGCCCTTGAACTGCAATTTGCAGTTGGATTGCAGTTGAAATGCAGTCCGTCTGTCTAGAGCCTAAGCGCTGGATGCACATCCTAAAATATTTTTTTTAATACGCGATTGCACAAGATGTGAAATAAGGCACCTGAATGTTAAAAGCATTTAATAGTTCTGAATATTTTTATAGACACTTCGGTCTAAGCATAAACCCAAACCAAGGGCCTATCATTATCAACTGTATTCTTAACACCGGTATTCTATTTATTGTACTCGGGAATTTAATCTATCAAAGATAATAATATTATCACTTTCTGTAACTACATTACTGGACGAATATTGGTTAAACTGTCATATCTTGTCTCTTAATTCTACTGAGGTAAGCTGGGGTGATACTAATTATAATTAGCTGCTCAAAATTCTTAACATTTTGCAACAAATTTTCAAACGTTTTTATGGCTGTTTACCTTCAAACGTGGTCAGAAAATCTGGATAACTGTACACGATAATTTTGACCAACAATTTACTTTTCTTTGCGGCTATTCCTATGCAAAAGTTTGAGAGCCTTACTTCAAACCATTTCATCTATCGTAGATGTCTTATTTCACGAAATCGGTTGACCTCTACTTTGAGTGTAAATGTAATGACTCGGCTGATGTACGATACGGGGTCACTAATGCACTAGCAACTTGCCAACGTTCCTATTTTAGCCGTATAATAGTTGTTAGTATAACCGGTGGTTCCGTTGTTCAGGCAATGTTATTACACTACAAAATTGCGAAGGTTTGGAAGCTGCTAGTGCATTAATGACCGCGACTGTACATTTTTTCACACAAGAATATCTTACGCACTTTCGTGAAATTCTAAATCATCTGTACCTAATTTATACGAACTATTTATATACTTTCGTTATCATTTCATAAGGCCATGGAAGCTTCGGCGGCGGTGGCGTCTTGATCCTGCTGCTTTATTAAGTTCCAATAGAAACCTTTCAGTTTCTTCAACTGACTGTGGGTACCCATCTGTAATGAATATAATTAAATTTTAGTCAAACAGCCCCTAAAAACGGCCAAGTGCGAGTCGGATTTTGCGCACACGAAGGGTTCCGTACAAAAAATACCCCCTAAAATTCTTAAATTTTAATTGCTAAAACAGCAACAGAAATACATCGTCTGTGGACATTTCAGCTCTCTAGCTATTAAAACGGAAGACGGACAACGAAGTTTTGGTAATAGAGTCTATGTCCCTTATTCAATACGACTATCAGGTCAGCTTTCATGACGGTGGACTGTCTATGTTCTATGACGAGCACGGTGCGTCCTCAAGCCGCCATCTCCAATGCTGTTTGTACTTCTAAACACACTACACTCTAGCATTTAACTAACAATCTCACCTCCACAATATGTCCCTTATTCAACACGACTATCAGGTCAGCGTTCATGACGGTGGACAGTCGGTGTGCTATGACGAGCACGGTGCGTCCTCTAGCCGCCGTCTCTAATGCTGTTTGTACTACTTTCTCACTTGCTGAGTCTAACGCACTGGAAGATAGGAGAATATATTATCAGAACAATGGTAATTGAAAATATGTCAATGTGAAAGATATAACCATTAGCTGCACATAAATTATGTCTTTCAACCTCTAATTGCGAAAGTAACTCTGTCTTTCTGTTACGCTTTCACGCCTTAACCAGTGAGCCGATTTAGATGAAATTTGGTACAGAGATAGAATAGACCCTGAGGAACAACATAGGCTTTTTATCCGGGTACGGGAAAAAGTTTCCACAAGCAGTGCTTATTTCGCAAATATTTTCCATTTACCTAGTAGCCTCATCCAGTATCATAACAGGTGGGTTCTTGAGCACGGCCCTGGCGATGGCTATCCTCTGCTTCTGTCCCCCACTGAGGGACATCCCCCGCTCCCCCACTAACGTGTCGTATCCCTCGGGGAAGTTCAGGATGAAGTCGTGAGCGTTAGCTGTTTGAGCTGCTCTGTATACCTGTAGTAGAATAAATAGTGGTAATTTCATTAATAATAATTTCGTTTATTTGCTTAAAATGTGGTACAAGAGTTGGTACAAAATTTCTTACAGTGCTAGACACATTATAGAGTTGAGGAATAAAAATCTAGATAAGTAGAGGGATTATATCGCTAAAACTTTGCTGTTAGTCTGTCCGTTCGTCTGTCACCAGGCTGTATATCATGAACCATGATAGCGAGACAGCTGAAATTTTCACCAATGATGTATTTCTTCTGTCGCTTTAACAACAAACATCTAAAAGTCTATGATGAAATAAGAATTTAAGGGATTCATGTTCGAGTCCGACTCGCACTTGGCCGGTTTTTTTATTTACCACTTAACTTCTCATCACTGGCGATGCTACACCAAAATGACCACTGTATTAAAATTACACCATTTACGGCCAGTTTCACAGGTTGCAGATAAAATTCTAGATCTGACAGATAATGAAATGTTTTTAATTTTGACTACATTTCTATGGCATTATCTGTCAGATAACTGTCTAGAAGTTTTACGGAACCTGTGTAACTAGCCGTTAATGTTGCCTTATCAATCCCATTTCACTGCTTACCTCGTCATCGCTGGCATCAGGTCGTCCGTAGCGTATGTTCTCCCGCACGCTGGTGGCGAAGAGCACGGGCTCCTGGCTGATGAGGCCCAGCGCGCGGCCGCGCAGCCAGCCGCCTGACATCTCACGCACGTCGATACCGTCTATCGTTACTGAGCCTTCGTTGACGTCGTAGAATCTAGAAGGAAGAGAGAAAGAAACAAAATGTATTTAAATTAAACAGAAGAAAAATTAAACAAAAAAGCAGCAGCAGTAGAGAAAACGCTCAATCTATACTATAATATTATAAAGCAGAAGAGTTTGTTTGTTTTTTTGTTAGAACGCGCTAATCTCGGAACTACTGATCCGATTTGAAAAATTCTTTCAGTGTTAGATAGCCCATTTATCGAGGAAGGCTTATAGGCTACTTTTTATCCGGGTGCGCCGAGTAGTTCCCACGGGACGCGGATGAAACCGCTGGCAGAAGCTAGTTCGCTTTTAAATTTTCTGTATGGTCCACAAAGTGTCAAATGTGTGCGTGTGTCATTCTATGTAAGTATGGCATGCTTTATTAACCTACTTAATTTAGATGGATATTGTTTTAATTTAAAATCAATGTAAGGTTTTCCGTTTGATGCTCTCTATTTAAGCCATTTTAAGAAAATTACAATGATGTATCCATAACAATTAGAGGTGGATATAGTGGAATAGATATCAAGTAAAACAATGCTGCAATGACAGGCTTCAAATGGAAGACTTATTCTTCTTGAGGTTAGTTTCCATTTTAACAAGACGCAGATAAATTACCTTTCTAATAACGCTGCGATAGTAGACTTTCCATTTCCAGAAGTACCAACGATGGCTACAGTTTTGCCGGCCGGGATCTTCAGGTTAAAGTTCTTCAATACGACCTGTAGACAAGGAACAATAACATTATCGGTGTTACTCTTAAAGATGGTAAATAATCATATCAGGACTCCTTTCACACACATTTGTGTAGACCCAAGAGAAGCTAATGTTTGTATTTTGTGTACTAAACAAATGATATAATAATACTATAACATATGTATATGCTCATCATCCAAATGTTGACTGTACCAGAAGTCCCGAAGCTGCCCGGCTATCCAACATGGTGACCATATCGCTAACGGGCAATTTCAGTCTTATGAATAATCCACGTTTTAACGTTTCATTACTTTGAATTACACACTTGTTATAGATGATATAAAAAAAATACATACCGCTTCAGGTCTAGTCGGGTAAGCGAAGGTGACATCTTTGAACTCTATATCGCCGTGGAACTCGTGGTACTTGATCGTATATGTGCCAGTGTTGTCCATCGTCGGCTTCTTGTTGATGTACTGGAATGAGATTGGATAGTGAACTTTATTGCTCTATATTTAAAGACCGGATTTCATTGACATATATCGATTTTTGAAAGGAATAAATGGTTGAAAGATGCTTTTTAGGGTTCCGTAGCCGAATGGCAAAAAACGGAACCCTTATAGATTCGTCATGTCTGTCTGTCTGTCTGTCCGTATGTCACAGCCGGTTTATTCCGAAACTATTAAGACTACACCATTCAAATTTGGTAGGTAGATGTATTATGTTAACCGCTTTACGATTTTTATACAAAAATAAAAAATAATAATATTAGAAGGGGGCTCCCCATACATGGAACTGAAATAAAAAAATTTTTTTTTCGTCTAACCTATACTTGTAGGGTGTCTATAGATAGGTCTTTAAAAATAAGATTGAGGTTTCTAAAACCATTTTTTCTCAAAGTCAATCATTTCAAAGTTAGACAAAAATGTGTGTCCCCCCCTGTCTTTTCTAAACTACCAAAGTGAAAAATCTAAAAAAAAAATATGTAGACCTTAACAAAAACTATCAACCAAAATTGGTTTGAACGAGATACAGTCAGTAGTTTTTGAGATATAGCACTTTTTCAGTAACCGCAAATTATAACTTTGTTATTCATATATTTGTATGAAAAACAAAGTTATTTTTTGTTGTCGAGAAATGTTTGTGTTATGACTAATTGTAGGCAATAGGAACGTTTATTTTTCATAGATAATGGAACGGAACAATTCGTGCGCGAGTCCGACTCGCACTTGGCTGGTTTTTTTGTGGGACTCAGGTAGCACTCTGGATGGCATATCTTTGGCCAAGGTATATAATAGCCCTTTGGTCACGGGATGCGTCAACAAGCCCTTTAGATAATTCTTTTTGATAACTTAAATAAAGAATGAGCATTCTGAACCCACGATCCCGAGAGCTTATGTAAATTAAACTGCATACTTAATTTGAACTAAATTTGGTCTGCATTTGAAAATTGCAATTTATATATAACTTATTCCACATTTAAACAAAATTGAACCTTACCGACATACAATTAAGGTCTAACCTCAAACACTCGTCCTCCAGCACTGATCCCCTTCACAATGGAGCCGAACAGTAACGACAGTTGTGCGACTGACCGCTGCACAGTTTGCGCGTTCACTAAGAAAGCCATGACGTCACCCGCCGACATTTGTCCGGACGACATAAGATGGCCGCCCATGAACAACGTGCCTAGGACCATGCTGGAACAAAAATTAGAATGTTATATTCTATACTGATAGAATAAAGATCTTGAATAAATAAATGAAAATGAAAAAGAGGAACAAAAATTGTTAGGTTGTTTCAGTAGTTTCGGAGTCTTTAGGATCGTGGTAGGGTCCGATTTGAAAAATTATTTCACTGTTGGAAAAGAACACAATTCCCGAGTTATACCTATCTATACTAATATTATAAAGCTAAAGAGTTTGTTTGTTTGAAAGCGCTAATCTCAGGAACTACTGGTCCGATTTAAAAAAATATTTCAGTTTCAGATAGTCCATTTATCGAGGAAGGCTATAGGCTACTTTTTATCCGGGTGCGCCGAGTAGTTCCCACGGGACGCGGGTGAAACCGCTGGCTGGAGCTAGTAGGTTATATTGGTCCGGTAATATGTTCCCCCGGTAAGCGGATGAAACCGGGGGAAAACTTATAATTTTGAGCCCCAGGTGACAATCGTCCTAGCATTTTCTGAACTAGCTACATAACTATGTAAGAATTTCAGTTGAACCTGATGTCGTTAGATACATACCAATTAGGGATTGCAATCCGGTATCATTTTCAATCCGGCCGGATCCGGCCGGATTGGCGTGAATCCCACCGGATCCGGCCGGATTCGGCCGGATTAGCAAATATGCTGGAGGGTATATGTACTTGGCCCTCACTTTCGGCATGACGGGTCCACACCGGGCACGGTTGCTTTGGGAGGTACCTGCCTGTCCCCGTGGCGG
>NWSH02000210.1:2748447-2762619 GCA_002382865.2 Heliothis virescens
CTTTTTCACCCCCGTTAAGGCAGAATTTCCAAAAATCCTTATCGCGTCATTCTTAATTTCTAACCAAATGGCCAAATATTAATTTTCATCGAATTAGCTTCAAAACTGACGGAGTTTCATACAAACTTACACCCCCCTTTTCACCCCCTTAAAGAGCGAATTTCCAAAAAAAAGATAGCCTATATGTTAGCGAGGACTAATAGCTATATAACAAAAAAGTTTCATCAAAATCCGTCCAGTAGGTTTTGCGTGAAAAGCGGACAACAAACAGACAGACAGACAGACAGACAGACAGACAGACAAAATTTTTTTAAATCATGTTTTTGGCTTCTATTGGTTGTATGAAGATGCCCCATCTTAGTTTTTCTTTAATATCTATAATGTACAGACATGAGGTTGTTACAATTTTATTATATGTATAGATACGAACCTTCAAAGCTCGTGAAATATTGACTCGAGACTGAGTCGTTCTAGATTATATTTTCTGAAATGAGAATTTACCTCCAATAATTCAAACTGCAAAAATATAAACAAAAATTACTTTAAAAACAAGTACCTACCTCGTATAAACCAAAACACGGACCCTCTTTACCAAACCCATGTACAAGCAAGGGCCCTAACGCATTAACACTCCAAACGTCCGAAGAAATATTTTTTCCCAAAAGCAATCTATTGGGCTGTACCTAATGAATTTAGAGGGTTAATGGTACCGCCGGCCGGTCCAAATGACCGACGGAGATATTGACCAGTAATGTGATTGCGCATACTTCTTCTGTGTTTTGTGTGAAAGATGGATTGATTGAGCATTTTAGGGTTAGTGAATTATTGTTAGTATGAGCAGTGTTGGTTGAAGAAGGTGTCTAATAAAAATATTATTCTGCTATATATGTTTTCCTGAAATAATTAAAAATAAATGTAGTTCTCTCATTTTATATTTGTTATTAAACTAACAAAGTAAATATTAAGTATAATATGGTAAGCAGGCATTGAAAAGTGTTTGTGAAAAATACATTAGGTACCTAATATTTAATTAGCAATTTAAGCTAATATAATTAATTTCGTACTGTTTAAACAGCCGCTGTTTTGTAAAATGTACAAAATACTCCGTAAATAACATCGCTATTTGTATTTGAAAAGGAGGTTAATGAAACGTCACAAAACAAACACATATTTATGTTAAATTACTTTTAATTTATTTTTTACTTTTTAGTTATCGCCATTATTTCTAGTTACTATTAACGAGCTCTTTCATTTAATACCCATATTGTAAAAGTGGACTAAAGGTAACTATTCCGCCATCCTGCATGGTCCGCCATATTGGATTCAGAATGACGTTATATACTTTTTCAAATTACTCTCAACGAGCCCTTTCATTTGATACCCATATTGTATAAGTGGATTAAATATAACTGTTCTGACATCTTGTATGATCCGCCATATTGGATTTAGAATGACGTCACATATCTTATCATATATTGTCATCCAAACTAAACGCGTCCACGAAATTTCAGCACAAACGGTTGAATATATCTACTTCAAAATTGAGTTCAAAGATTTCACCCGAACATACAAATATATATATTTATTTACATACATTGCAAGTTAAATAAAAGCTTTTAAAAAAATAAAAGCTTTTAATAAAAAAGCTTTTAAAAATATAATCGTTAGTTACCAACACGACAATCTTATTAAAGACTAGCTTCTGCCAGCGGTTCCACTCACGTTCCGTGGGAACTACTCCGCGCACCTGGATAAAAAGTAGCCTTCCTCAATATAGGCTTCCTCAATAAATGGGCTATCTAACACTGGAAGAATTTTTCAAATCAGACCAGCTATTCCTAAAATTACCGCGTTCAAACAAAAAAAAATTTTACAAAAAAACAAAACCAACTTCACAAAAAAACACTGAAAGGGATAAAATAAAACTTTTCATATGGCTCTAGAAATCGGTGTCTGCAGGTCTGTTGACTGTGTTTATTTTTCGGGTCTAAAACTATAATAATATTATAGTTTAGTAGTATAGTATATAAAGATATTATCTTTAATACCCATACCCACCCACAGTGACAGTCGGTCCCGTAATAGTATCATCGACGTAAAAAAAAGCGTACGAAATTTGAAGAGTTCTCTCAATTTCTCCAGTATCCCATCATCAGGCCCTGATCTCCTTAACCTAAAAAAAATCTTCTAAACCCAACTTCCTTGCAAACCTTCAACCTCCAAGACACTACAAAATACCAAACCCACCCCAAAGTAAGAAAACACCATATTTATAAATAGTTATGAGCAACAAATATTGTCCATTTGACCACTAACAAAGATTCCGGGAACGACGCACCGTACATATTGTAGTGGGCTGAAGTAGTGGGGAGGCTATCCACGTCGTCGCATGTACTCGCGACCAGCAATATCGCGATGGCCGGCGGCTCATTTAATCACGCGACGGAATTTGCAGGATAAGAAGACCTTTGGGGTGCTTTTGTGTGGAGATGGAACGGGGAAATAGATTTGGGAGATATTTGGTGTTCAAGAGAATAAGGTGATAGAAGTTAAACATCGGCCTAATGGTAATCTGAAATCAACTCCTTCACTGACTCCCATATCGTAGTTCAGCCTTTAGAAATGACACTTTTACCCGATATCGTTCAAGACAGTAAAATAAAATTTATTCAAAATACTGCCTTAACACGATCGTCATCGATTCATTAGCAAAAATAAGTTAATATACAAGCTGTTGTTTTGCTTCCTGTTGTCAAATTCAAGGACGTAGTTATGCTAATGATTATAGACCAAAATCAATATACTTAAATCAAAACCCGTACACTTTTTAGGGTTCCGTAGCCGAATGGCAAAAAACGGAACCCTTATAGATTCGTCATGTCTGTCTGTCTGTCTGTCTGTCTGTCTGTCTGTCTGTCTGTCTGTCTGTCTGTCTGTCTGTCTGTCTGTCTGTCCGTCCGTCCGTATGTCACAGCCACTTTATTCCGAAACTATTAGGAATACACAGTTAAAACTTGGTAGGTAGATGTATTTCATTGACCGCTTTACGATTCTTATGAAAAAATAAAAAAATAATAATATTAGAGGGGGGCTCCCCATACATGGAACTGAAACTAAAAAATTTTTTTTTCATCTAACCTATACTTGTGGGATGTCTATAGATAGGTCTTTGAAAATGAGATTGAGGTTTCTAAAACCATTTTTTCCTAAAGTCAATCATTTTAGAGTAAGACATTCCCAAAGTGCCAAAATGTGTGTCCCCCCCCCTGTAATTTCTAAACTACCAAAGTGAAAAATCTGAAAAAAATATATGTTATAGATTTCAATAAAAACTACTAACCAAAATTGGTTTGAACAAGATACAGTTAGTGGTTTTTGAGATATAGCTCTTTTTCAGTAACCGCAAATTATAACTTTGTTATTCATATATTTGTGTTTTGGCTAATTGTAGGTAATAAGTACGTTTATTTTTCATAGATATTGGAACGGAACCCTTCGTGTGCGAGTCCGACTCGCACTTGGCCGGTTTTTTTACTTTGTTTTTTTCATCTGTTAATCTTCTTCTCTCTTTTGTAGTTTTTCTCAGTAATATTTCCATATTCTTAGGGAAAATTAGCATTATTGACAACTGATGACAGAGACACCAAAACGATAAAAGACATGCTGAACCTTACAGTATCAGAAAGGTGATTCAAAAAGAGATGTAGACGAGAAAATCACTAAACCAGTAAAGATCTCTCTCTATATTTAGTTAGCAGATGGCTGGTAAAGGCGCGCGGACATCGCACGCTTATTGGACGAGTCAATAATGTACTGCTGTAGGGACAAATGCCGGGACTAGACAACGTATTTGTATGTATATAGTAATAAACGTTGTCAACGATAATGTTGGCTTGTCACCAGCGTGATTTGGGTCTCTGTTTGGAGTCTTCAGAAGATGTTTTACTACTTTATTAGTTATTAGTAGTTCTTAGAATACGTCGTCTTTTGTTTATAAGTGAACGAACATCGGGTTCTAATGATGATGATTGTGTCGATTTTATATGGAGAAATAGAAGACAAGATAGAACAACACGCTGTTTTCAATCAAGGTAAAACTAGGCACAAAATATTTATAACATTGCCATTTAAACTTTTTTTAAACATACCTCAGCAGCATAGCACCACAGCAATAATTGATTTTGGCATTGAATTATTCACCTTAAAAAAAAGCAAACACCATTTTAATGTTAAATATATTTTTGATTTCAACTGGTACTTACTTTTGTATTTTTTTCTGTGGTTCGATATGGCGTCTTTCTTTGTGCTCGTCGGATATCCTTCTTGGCAGTCGAGTAAAAATGGCATTTTGCATAAATCATTTGTTATAATATCGTGGTTTCAAATAGCACGCATATAATCTCATATAATTTTAAGTTTCGACTACCGTTTAAGATTGTAGAAAAGACATTTTGGCTAACCTCACTGAGTCGATATTTTTAGCTCAGTATAACCAATTTATCGAAGTTGTTGTCAATGAAATTCTATTTCTGTCACAGTTGCCTGATTTACGTCTTTGTCTAGATTGTTTGAGGAGTTCTATGAATTGTGCCTTTGAACAAAAGAATATTTTAGTTTGAATACATAGTTTGAGATGTTTGTGTTGGTAAGTTGAAAAGTGGAAATAATACATCGTTTAAAAATATCTGTACATTCGAGCGACACCAGTAGCTGAAACAGTTTATACAATAAATCAATAAAATATTCTCATAACGTTTTCGCACATTGACGAAACTGCATACTTACTCAACATCCAGACCTATTCGAAATTACATTAGATATCATCAAACCATGTTTACGTACAATACACATGCAAGAATCACCGAGCATTTTATCAGACACCAGACTTAATGCGAAAAAGTTCCTCAAAAGAAAATTAACTGCAGAAAGCCGTGACTATAAAAAATATACTCCCCATTGTCGGTCAACATTCCTCATTCTTTCAAGAACTTGTTCACGCTTTCAAGTGCGTAATCCTTCAGGAATCGCCACTATTGTACTCGCGAAGACAGAGCATTAATCCTGCCTTTTCAAGACAAGAGATATCCATCAATTGTCAACATTGAACCGGCGGTGCGTCCCCTCTGTCTCCCTCGCCACCCTAGCACTCACACTACGGAAAACTGACATAGATTATGTTGGGTGCTTTTCGTTTTTCAGATGCGATCTTTTAGGAAGAAATTTTAATGCAAATTATTTATTATGTTTTCTATATGTTACTAAGTTTAATGAGATGCTTAGTTTTCCATCCTTTAAGTAACCTGTCCCTTGAGTGCAGTCTGCTGTCCTGTCAACAATCACTACCTACATCAATCACTTCTTGAACAAATCTGTAATCCGTTTACCGGAACGCCAATAACGAAGCCGAAGTAGGCATTATAAAACTTTTGAAAATTTCTTAGAATGGGGATAAGACTTGTACACGGAAGAGCAAAAACAAATTGAGAATACAGCTGCCATTAAAATTTGTACGGTATATCATTATTTTGACCACAATAGGTAGGTACTACAAATTTAATCGCAAAATTCCCAATGAGAATCTGAAAATCTCACCGCCCAACTCGGCCAACCTTTACAAAAAGTTCAAAAAACCCGATGAAATTTTTAATAACTTCTCAAACAATAACGAAATCCCTGTTTAATCTTTGGCAACCGCCCGTGTACATAGCTATATGGGGAGTGAGCTAGTGATTGTCAAAATTTGGCTTCGTAGAACAAAGCGTTATTTACCGAGCCGGGGAGCCTTTGTGTCGGCATTACACCACTCCACATAATATTGTGAAAGTTCTCACAATACGCTGTTTGCTGCCAGGTATTATGACTCGGAAAAATTGCGACTTGTTCCACAGTGCGCTGATTCGGATTAGGTTTGGAGTGGATGTCTGTGGTTTTCACTTGTTTGTAGGATATTTGGATTAAGATTTTTTTATATGATTTTTACGATTCCATCCTTTATGGAATTAAATGTACTTTTATGTAGTAGAAAATTTAAATAGAAAAGTAGTAAGTAACTACGACAAAAATGTCTCATATCGTATGGATTTCAGAGTATAAAAAATTCAATGTGATTGTTAATTCCCCCAAAAATACGTAACAAAAAAAATGTGGGATAAAAGGACAAAAATATATATACAGACAGAATACATCCCTTTATAAACTGGCTATTAAATAACAATGAAGCCGTCACACGATGCACGCAGAAAACGAATTACGGAGAAATTAATTGGCCGAAAACCCATCCGAACACACGTTCGGAAAGCTCGCGTTCGAAATTCAAATGAGGCGGCACGCCCCACCCCCGGCTCCGCCCCGCCGCCATCTTGGATCCGAGTGGGGAGGCGGAGGGGGGCTATTAAATTATTTCATTCCACATTGGGCCGCTCCCGCTATCGGATTAAAACAATTGCCTGTGAAACCGTAAATGGATAATGAATTTTGCGAAGAAAATAATATGGTACGAAATTTAATTTTGCTGGGAGCTCTATCTTGTTTTATTTCTTCTTGGGGTATTTTGTTGTTACATATAATTTTATTGTCTATTCATGGATATTTTTACACGATGCTTTTATGGAAAGAGGTTGGGATTTTTAATTCAATCTATGAAGCGGTTTCACGGAAATGGTTTAAAGGAAACAAGAATATTTCCAAATGACTTTCACTTTCTCTACCTAAAATTAAAAATTTAATTAAGAACCAAGAATAAAATTAAATAGCCACTTTACTCAAATAAAATTTAGTTCCTTTATTATCATTATTTGATTGATTACACAAACGTTCATACCTATTAGTTTAAGATACAAAAAACAAGTTCGGTAGGTAGGTATTAAATACATAATGACTCGCAATTAATTTATTATTGTGTACGATTATAAAATTAGCATGAAACAAAGTACCAATTACATAGATAGAGTACATACATTAAAATTATTTGCACAACTGTTACAGGAAAGTTGGCAAGGCGATACTCAAACAAGAAACAAAGAAAAAATTGTTCCTGTGTACTTACTTAGGTCACATAATAAATACATACCTACGTAGGTACTTATTTAACTAGGTCTCAAAAAAAAGTCTTTACTTTTCCAGATTTAGAAAATATTTACTTAGGTATATGAAATATAAAAAACAATAATGAGAATTTACAAAGATAGAATGGTTTCATTGAAATTATGTAAGTTCATAGTTCATGAGATTTTGTCTACCGTAAAAGCTTAACAAATATTTAGTCAAATAATTTTGTAGTATAAAGATTATTTTACGGAATAAAGCAAACAAACAAGATAAAGAAGAATCGTTTCAGAGGCTTACAATTTTCTTCAACGTACCAAAACTATTTCTCCATAAAATATTTAACCTGACTTACAGAATAACTTACCTACTGATAAGAACGCTTGTTATCAATCAATGAAAAGAGGAATAGAAACAGAAGAATATAAACGCATAATAATATAACCCTTTACTGTTTTACCTAAGATTAATCGACTTTTCAGCTGCAATTAATTAACAAAAAAAAATTTACTACTCTCATCCCCAACGCCAAACAAAACTGAACCTTAAGTACCAAATATAAAACTTACATTCCATTCCAACAATTTTATACAATATTAAATACCAATAGAAGAACATCAGTGACCCGGAACTAGTCGAAAGTTCTTTTCGATATTCGCTTCGCAACTTACGAAGTTGTTGGCGAAACTTGCGGCCGCGACTGCTTCGGTTAAGCGTCGAAGGAGGTGACAGTTTACCGTGGCGAACATTGCGGTTCTATCGTGTCGTGTTGCAGGCATCAGTTCCAAAGTACGGTGGGAAATGGGCTCTACTTTGATTTGTTGGGGACGTTTGTTGCGGATTTATTTTGACGGTATTAAGTATGATTGGATGGCGGCTGGGATATATGATCTTTAGCTACTTTAGTCTTTGAGGTTTTGGCAATGGCAATAGGCTATCATAAACACTTAGCCATCGCCAAACTTCTTTCATGTATTGCAACAAACAAAGACTGATATTCATATTTCTGCATTTACAATAAGTCGAGCTGACGAGCAGTGTCATTTGTATATCTTTGACAGTTCTTACAGGAAGTCCGACGCCAGAAACTTTGACAACCAATTTTACCTTTGCCTAGTCTACTAGGTTGAAAGGTCACACAGGCAGTCGCTCCAGGCAAAGCACTGGAACTCAGCTGCATTCAGTAAGACTGGAAACGACCCCAAAATGGTTGGAAAAAGGCTAAGTAGACTAGGTGAGTTGAAGTATAATGATTAAATCACCCATACTTTTATTATAAAAACAGTCCATCAATTTGAACTGTCCATTAATTGAAACTATCAACAAAATAATTCCACGTTCACAATTTTCATCACCAAAGTAGAGCAACTTACTAACCACGACACATCGCAGGTGCGAATCGAACACGGTTTAGCCATCAGCGCGGCGTCGTCAGTCGCCTCCCCCCCTTGTCTCCGATTCAAATTGAATCGTCGAGTTGCACTGCGCTTGAACTATGTGCACGCAATTGGGCGGATGTGGCTTTGAAGATAGAACGATCGATACTGTGTGTTTTGTGTTCCAAGTCGTGATGCTGGCTGGTTTCTAAATTCAAAACAAGTAAGCCACAAGCTTACTTGTTTTGAATTTAGAAAAGAGGTTCATGGTTTTTAAGGAGGTTGGTTATTGACTTGTTGAGTAAGGTTGTAAAAATGCCAAAAAAAATACGTGCGTTCGAATTGAGAAAATTGTCCTCCTTTTCGGAAAGTCGGTTGAAAAGGAAAACGTGTGGAAAAGATATAAACGTTTGTAGTAGGCCGTTTTTGTTCCATTTAAATCAAAATGGTAAGGAAGGGAATAAGTAGGGAAGAAGGAAGAGCGGTTTTACCCTTGCTATGCTGCTTAGTTATTTCATGAAGGTTTTTTAAAAACATTGCATGTTGGATTTTAAGCATGCCACGATAGTTAGTTTAGTAGTAGATAGTTTGTAATAAAAAGTTTTCTATCAGAGATTATAAAATGTTTGTTCGTTTTTCACGTAACTATTATTATATTTCCATCAATTTCAATACTGAAAACTTTACAAGCATAAAAAAAACAGAAGACTCTCAGAAAACCCAGTTTTCGCACAGAAAACCTCGATTAAAAATTTACGCTTACGTCCGCCATTTTTAAATCGATAAAAAATCGAGTCACACAAAGGAAAGCCCTTGGTACTCCACTAAACTCTTTATGAAAGGTTTAAGCAATTTAATAGGGCTATTGGCAAGAATTTGGCTTGCAAATTAATATTCTTATGAATAATGCAAAGCTTGAAGTAACCACCATGTCTATATTTGCATGTAATTAAAGGAATTTTATTCTTTTGTTACATTATTAACTTTTTGTTCTATATTGGATTATTGGTGCATGGGGAAGGTATTTTTTAACCAAGTATTTAATTGGACACACAAGAAAATCTAGCTTTTCCTGCGTTTCCACTCGTTTTCTAAAAGAACTGCTTCCCGCATTCGCATAAAAATGTATAAGTAACGTGTAGTAACACTGTTCTGGCGTGAAATTAAGGCAGACGGTCAAACAGACAAAGTTTCGCATTTATAATATTAGTAATGATAGCTAAAAATTGCATAAACTCATTGGTTCACCACTTCTTCTTTCCAACCATAACTCTAGGAAGTGGTGAATGGGGGGCGCTTTTGGGGGTGCTGTCCTTTGTAAAATTTGACGTGAAAAAGTGCTAATCTAATTAGCCTACTTTCAATAAATGATTTTGACTTTGACATTTCAACATCAGGGTGCCACAAACAGATACACAAAACTTATTATTTACAATCCCTAAAAAAACACATTTTAACCCCCATTTTCAAGAACTATAAAATATAAACCGCTAATTAAAAAACCTGATCCAGCCCATACATACCTATAGTACCTCCACCTATACCCATATAGGTATAGGTTGATCCGTTTGGAGTGAATTGGGAAATGGGCCCGGTGCACATCAATGATGCATGCTAGCGGACAAATCACTTAGCGGGTCGATACGCGCTGCATTGGTAGTGTTGCCACCCTAGATGCATTATGTACCTAATGGACGGGATTGGTTTATTTATTTATGTACTTAGTGTGTGTGAATATGTTATTGAAGTTGTAGAGGAAATGTTTGTGGAAAAGAAAATTAATTCGGGTTTCAAGATACCTTCATACAGATCGTGGTATATTTTTTTGGATAGTATACTTAGCAACTGGTAGTAGACAATGGGAAAAATTATCATATCATCATAATTATTTTTCATGTGAAAAGGAAGACTGAAAATCGCAGAAGAACCTTTTGTCGGAAGGCTAATAATTGTAACCAGTGTGCAGCCTGTAGATTATACGGAGTAGGCGTTAGAATGACTTCAGGCGAAGGCAAAGCGTAGCAGCATCTTTGACTAGCAGTTTATTTTGATCATAAAACACCTTCGAAAAATAAAGAAGGTAAAGAATAAAATGATGATCAAAAAATCTTAACTTAGCAAAATGAGAGGCCCAAGCTTTCTTTGCAACTTCTTCAAGAAGTACTGGCACTTATTAGATAATGTGAAAGGTCTTAAGACCCCACGAAAGTTGCACACACACACATACATGAAAACACACACATCTCCAATCCAGCTCCATCGCCAAATGAACGGCTGATGAAATAAAATAAATAAAAAAAAAACAAAAGGCCGAAGAATTTAAGACAAACGCCAGTTATAAAATGAACATTCTTCATAACAAAAGTGAGCCGCGAAAGAATGTGACGCTCTATTCTTTCTATCGGATAAGGTCTTAATGAAATACTTCGTTGATTAAGCGAAGGAGGACCGAGTTCTTTTAAAAAAGGAAAAGAACCTTTTTTCTGGAGCGCCTTTTTCGTGTGGGTGTTTGTTTTTGAGCGGGAAATGCGTTTTCAATTTGGAATGTGTTCTTTTTGTTTTTGAAATGTTATTTGTTGTTCTTGGTTACATTCTTTTGGCAGAGATCTTTGATTCATCTCTGATTTTTTATGTTGAATTATCTTTTGTTATGAGCAGTTTTGAAGTGTCGTGATGTATATATAAGGACTATTTTGACTACCTAAAATTTTATTATTTTGAAATAACTAGCTACTTCTTTAGGCTGATATAGGTAAAGAATTCCTTCTTGATAAACCACACAAATGGAAAGAAGATCAATCGTAATGACCTCAAAATTCCAAATTGAATTTCGAAGGATTCCACAGAGTTCTAAGTTCAACTTTTCAATAACCCCTTCAAATATGTATTCCAGACACTGAAAAAGAAAATCTCAAAAGCGGTAACGCGTTCGAAATTCAAAAACAGCAAAATCCTAATACGATTTCCATGGGAACATCACAAAGTACATGAGCAAATAGTTCTGTACTTTGGCACACTAATATCCGTTGTGCAAACGTAAAACAGACATCTGCGCCAACATATATATTTTGCAGCCAGCATCTCGACTACCACATCCTTACTCCTTGGACTTAAGGTTCAATTTCGATTGGCAAGTTTAGCACTTGCTGTCTAGTCTTTATAGTCTAAGACATAAGGTTGATAATCGAAGTGGAATTTTGACAGACCGCACAGTAGTCCGGTAGTTACATGTTGACAACTTTTGAAGGGGGGTCGAAGCAAATAAAAATGTAATATCGTGCTTGAAGAGCGTCACGTGCAATGGGAACTGATCTCTCTAATATAAAGATGGTGTCGCGATAATTGCCGTTCAATTTGCCGTAAAAATTGGGGTGTAGAAAGCAACAAACATGTTTTTGGGGGCTTTTTGGAGCGTGGCGTATATTGAGACCTACATTGATTGTATCGACACTGCCAGTAAAACTGTACTAATGTCTTTTACTACTCAAAAGCTAAGTACAATGGTAATTTAGGAAAGGGCAGCTTAGGCAACTTCGATGAGTTAAAAATGATCTTTCTAAATCCGAAAAGTTTTGCGGAATTTGGCCATAAAAATTGTCATGAATTTAATTACTACACCCTAGAATGGATTCCAAGGCTTTGGCTTATAATATGGTCGCCTTATTCTACTGTTTACTTCTGTTTTCTAAACATTAACCTTACTTCTTATAAATGCGTAAGTTTGAACTACTCTGTCTGTCCATCTGTTTGCGCTTTTACGTCCCAACTACTCAACTGATTTATATGACACTATAGCTAACCAGGTAAACTTCGTATCACTTGCAAACCTTTATTTTTATTTATAATCATAATATTTTCTCATCATTTAAACCTTCCCTCGATCTGTACAAACATTTTAAAACCAAAATAAGCCCGATCGGTCCAGCCATTCTTGAGTTTTAGTGAGACTAACGAACAGCAATTAATTTTTAAACTTATATATAGATTTGGTACAAGCCTGAGAAACATCATTTGCTACTTTTTACTTCGTTGTCTGAAGTTCCCACAGAAAGAGGGCAAAACAGCTGACAGACGATAGTTTCAAATTTTCAGCTAAAACAAAACACGATCTCCCAACAAATTCGCAGAGAAAGAATTCTATTAAGTTGACGAAGCGTTCATTACGAGAAAAGCCAAAGGAAAAACAATAATAGCACCAAACGACACTTTATTTTTCATAGCCACGCAATAAACGGTAAGCCGCGGCGCAATTATAAATATTTCAATTATTAAAAAGCTGACAGATTCAGCGACTATTCTTCTTTGAAGGGTTCGGATTGGGGTACTGGGATTTTAGTTACGGCAATCAGATTTTTAGATTTTAACAAGCCTTAACAAGTTTAGTTTAAAAATAACTGAAAAGCAGAAGGTAAAATAATAAATTAACTGTCTTTAAGAGTTTCTAAGTTTATTTTTGAGTCCTCAAACTTACGAAAAAAGTAACGGCTTAATCTCATCACAACTATATTAGGGTCGACTTCCACTGGAATACTAGAGTTTTACAAGGAGCGACGCCTATCTGGCCTCCTCCACACTGAAGACTAGTTGTCATATTTTCCAGCTTCTAGCTACCCGTAACGACGGCCAATATCTAATAACTAGCTTCTGCCCGCGACTTCGTACGCGGATCATGTCGCTTATGCCAGCGACAACGGGGTCGTCAAAATCAAAGATCTGAAGCATCTGATGTCGTATTCTAAGAGCCCGGTAGCGACTGAATATGCGAGGCGATTCAGAACTTTCATTTTTGTAAGTCAACCCACCAGTTTAAACAACTTTTGCTAAGACATCATTCCTACACGTGTTATAGTATAGCTGGGCTCTTGAAGTTCCACATAAGGTGTTCTAGATCTTCAAATTAAATATCTCAGCAGAAAAAATTCATCACGTGGATAAATTTTTACAATGGCACCATTCTTGTATCTCTTATAGTTTAGCTCGTCTGTTGCGGTTCTGCATCAGGTAAACACACCAAAAACATAGGACTTTCATACAAACTACCAACCCCCGTTGTACTCACCTAGGAGTATATTTTCGTAAAATGCGATGCGATGTCTACACCCTAAGAGAAACCTATCTTCAAAATTTCATGTCACTTTCTTCAAAAATCATAAGCCTTCTATACAAATTACTAAACCCCTATTTACCACCTTAGGGGTGGAATTTAAAAAAAATGGTGAAACACGTGTTTACTTATTTATTTCAAGGAATAACTTCACGAAGTTTTATGTCGAAATTCGTAATTAATATTGGTTCGCCATACGAATTTCAACCCCTATTTCAACCCCTGAGGAGAAGAATTTTAAAAAATCGTTTCTTATCTCGCGTGAAGCCCTTATGATGAACCTCTGTGCAAAATTTCAGCTTTATTGGTTTACGGGTTTGGGCCTTGCGTTGATTAGTTCACCATACAAATTGTCAACCCCATTTTAACCGGAAACCCCATTTTAACCCTTTAATGGATTTATTTAAAAAAATGAGAAACACGTGTTTACTTATTTATTTCAAGGAGTAACTTCACCAACTTTCATGTCGAAATTCGTAATTAATATTCATTCGCCATACAAAGTTTCAAGACACGAATTTCAAAAAAGCCTTTCTTAACACGCGTCAGAGTCTTAAAAATCAGCTTTATTGGTTCACGGGTGTGGGCCCTGCGATGTTGAGTCAGTGAATCAGTCAGGACTTTGAGTTTTATTTATATAGAAGAAGA
>NWSH02000210.1:2768146-2810218 GCA_002382865.2 Heliothis virescens
GGCCGCCGCTACAGTATGGCGGAAACTTACTTTTTTAATCCCATCAATATGGATTATGGATATCAAATGAAAGGGCTTTTTAAGTAGAATACAGTGCAGTATACAAAATCAAAATCCAAGATGGCCGCCGCTTAAATAGAATGAGCAAATAAAAACTAAAAACTTAAAAATAAAAAAGGTAAAAAAAACTTTTTAAGTTAAACGGTTTTATGGTAAGCAGATAAATGTACTAAAAGCTAAAAAATAAACAAAATAAAACAAATTTTAAACATATGCATTGATTACACTAAAATAAAATCGTGGGGCAGATTTTAACTGACGATTATAAAATATTGCACGTGCCCCACGATTTTATTTTAGTGTAATCAATGCATATGTTTAAAATTTGTTTTATTTTGTTTATTTTTTAGCTTTTAGTACATTTATCTGCTTACCATAAAACCGTTTAACTTAAAAAGTTTTTTTTTACCTTTTTTATTTTTGGTTGGATGCTGTTGTTGTTTTCTTTTATAGGGACATTGTAATCTTACTTATAAAGAATGATTATCTTTCTACTACGTCTTTTTTAGGGTTCCGTTGTAAACTAGGAACCCTTATAGTTTCGCCATGTCTGTCTGTCCGTCCGTCTGTCCGTCCGCGGATAATCTCAGAGACTGTTAGCGTTAGAAAGCTGAAATTTGGTACCAATATGTAAATCAACCACGCCGACAAAGTGCAAAAATAAAAAGTGGAAAAAATTGTTTTATTAGAGTGCCTCCCCTACACGTAAAGTGGGGCGTGATTTTTTTTTTTCATTTCAACCCTAACGTGTGATATATCGCTAGATAGGTATTTTAAAATGAATAGGGGTTTACTGAAATCATTTTTTGATTATGTTAATACTTTCGGAAATAATTGCTCCAAAAGCCGAAAAATAGGCGTCCCCCCCCTCTAACTTTTGAACCGCAAGTTTAGAAAATATGAAAAAAATGTCAAAAATAGAACTCTACATAAACTTTCGAGGAAAATTATTTTGAACGTGGTACAGACAGCAGTCTTTGAGATATAGCAATTTTTTGGAAACCGCAAATTATAACTTTGTTGTTCGTATATTTGTATGAAAAACAAAGTTATTTTTTGTTGTCGAAAAATGTTTGTTTTTGGCTAGTTGTAGGTAATAGATGCGTTCAGTTTTCATAGAAAATGGTACGGAACCCTTCGTGCGCGAGTCCGACTCGCATTTGGCCGGTTTTTCCAATATGTACAGTACAATGCTCCTCGTTAAGGAAAATTACCTACATCAACCCATATCAATTACCTGGACAGTAGGTAATCATCAAGTAAGAGCAACTATCTTTGACTATCATTAGTACAGACGACAGCAGGTCAACGTATACGAATCTGACAAATTTTACCAATCAAACATTAACCTACCCCCATTGCGATAAGGTTAAAAATCAGAAATGCAGAAATTTGACAGATTGTGGTAACTTGATGTGCTGTCGTCTGTACATTATTATCGAAGATACGACCCAGAAAGTTACCATAATTCTAGTACATCTGAAATTAGTTTCAAAATCTTTACACACACACCACAAGATCTTAAAGTACTCAACTTATTTGTAATCAGGAAACCAACAAACAAATCCTCCACTTAAACAGAAGATCCCTAAATAAAACAAATAAGGACCTCTATCAGCGGAAATTACATTCCTAAATTAACACAACACTTTGTTGCCTATCGTAGTGTGAAATGACAAGTAATCGCGACACTTTTGATGTCCCCATGTCCAATGTCCTTTGTGTATGACACGTGCCGTCGTAATCAATCGACGCCTTTTTATCAATCGCAAACACTTATTGCATCTGAACTAGATATTATGTTGGTGTTTGTTGTGATGTTCATGTGTTTATTAAAGTTGGATTTGTTGGTAGCAAATTGTTATACAATTATATTCTTATTTTTGTAAAAAAGGGAAAATAAATGTGAGATTTAAAACTATGTTAGCGCTGTTTTAGCTGGCAAATCACTGGTTAGTTCTTTATATACCAGACTAGCTTCTGCCAGCGGTTAGCCCCTATGTCCAGTGGGAACTACTCGGTGCACCCGGGTAAAAAGTAGCCTATAGCCTTCCTCGATAAATGGGCTATCTAACACTGAAAGAATTTTTCAAATCGGACCAGTAGTTCCTGAGATTAGCGCGTTCAAACAAACAAACTCTTCAGCTTTATAATATTAGTATAGATTATACGGTAAATATAAGCAATCGGTAATTATCTATAATTACCGGTAATTATAGATAATTATAGATAATCCTTAACGAGAGTATTCTCTCAACATTTACCACGGTCGTGCGGGAGTTTTATATAATTACCGATAATTGTGAATAATTAACTACATTTACCATGTGCGTTGGTAATTATCTATAATTACCGGTAATTATGATTAATTTGAAAGTTTTTATCACCTTTACCACGAGCACAGGTAATTATGCATAGTTCACGGTAATTATACATAATTACCGCAATATCCGCATTTACCGTAACATAGACATACATTAAATGATTTATTTGTATACCAGATGACCTCTGATTAGGCAACTAAGTATAAAAATAAAATTAATTAATATTTTTATCCTGAAATCTTGCTGAAACCAGTTTTCGAATTCTCTATCTATACCCAAATTGATTTTTTAACATGTCATTCGTTTTATCATTAAACTCTAAATAGTAAATCATCTGTACCAACTCTCATAAACAAAACCTTACACAACTATTATATGTACATACCTACACACATACATACACACAAGTATTGCTAGAAGCTTCCACAGCCTCGTGACATGATCCTCCTGAAGTATTGTGTCCACACAATATAAGCGCAAATAAACCGGATCTCTGCCGTGTGCTGTGGCGCTAGCGTAACGTGGAACTGAGTTTTATATTCGGCTTATGCTTTTAACTAATAGTCTTTCATATGGCAATGTTACAGGTTCTTATGAAACACATAAGTGAATGGGCAGCATAGTTACTAGTCAGACGTGATCCATCTTTGGCCGTATCGTAACTTACCATGAAAAAGACTGTTACTTGTTCACTTACATATAGCCAGAATTATCTTATATTTATTCATTGACAATCAATGTTATTTGAGAGCCCTCAATAAGGCCAAAGTTTCTTATTCTTATCAAGAACTATTTACTGAAAACTACTCATTGGTAAAATTACAGGTCGGTGAAGTTCATGTGCATATAATTATGAAAAAAAACTTCAGATTACTTATGGATGGATTACTTATGGAACAGAAAAATGCTAATATTTTCCAAAAAAAATCACCTCCTTTCATTCCCAACCTCATCATACGTAGGTAAATGGTAGCTTTCAGAACGATGACACGTCTGAAGTGAGCGGTAATCGGGCCACGAGTGAGATTACGTGAGTCGCGATGTCGCGCCTACAGTGTGCACGCCGCTTAGTTGGTGCTTACTGCAGTTTTAGGCTTAGTTTGCACAGTTTGACGGGTCATGGGTGGAAGGGAGTTTCTTTTTTAGGGTTCCGTGCCCAAAGGGTAAAACGGGACCCTATTACTAAGACTTCGTCGTCCGTCTGTCTGTCTGTCTCCACGCTGTATCTCATAATCCGGGATAGCTAGAAAGCTGAAATTTACACAAATGATGTATTTCCGTTGCCGCTATAACAAAAATACTAAAAATAAAAATATAAAGGTACATTCGACCACTAAAAGCGGGAAATTCAAATACAAAATGGTTTTTTCATGTTTTACCTAAGTTAACATTCAATATGAGGCGTGACGTTATGATTGGCGGTTATAATATCCCACAAAGTAATTTCTGATGTCCTTGTTTAACTCCGAAACTTCTTACAATTCAAATGTAACTGTCGAAACTATGATATTTCGCAATAAAAAGTTATTTACAGTTACATTTAAATTGTAAGAAGTTTTAGAGTTGTAAAACCAATTTATATTTGAATTTCCCGCTTCTAGTGGTCGCATTCACCTTAAGGGGGATCCCTTAATATTTTTATTTTCTAGCTAGGGCTCGACTATCTTTATGCCAATTTTAATTTTAATAAGTTCAGTAGTTTTGGCGTGAAAGCGCGACATAGACAGAGTAGCATCGACTCGTAGAACAAAGTGAGTAATAAACATAATATCAATAAACATGAATTTGTTTTGCTCCGCCGTGCGCCATGAGAATGTCCCCATCTGTGCAGTAAGTAGCATCGCAAACAACTGCTGAACTAAGTCTGTAGCTTTGTGGATGCAGTATTGTAAAAGCTTCTAGTTTTCTTTTCATTATATACAAGCTTTTTCTGGCGATTTCACCTAAATCTCAAGGGTGTGTGTATATAATTTCTCAGGCGTAAGAGGATTAACAAGCCTAATTTGTTTTAATCAGTTCAATTCTTTTGGCGTCAAAGTGCGACATACAGACACACTGAGCTACCTTTACATTTATAAAATTAGTGAGGATTTTATGTATTTTGCTAAATAGCTTATCTAACTAATCTTTTTAGATACTTACATAAATTCAGTTAGGAAGAATTGAATGGAGAAGAAGATTAAGAAACAAACAGGCAGTATTTTATTTGTGTGTATAATTTTGTAAAAGTGTAGCTTATTGGTCATAAATTAATATTTTTTCGACTAAATAATTTGCACAAATTAAACAATCTTAAAAAAAATGGCTGAACAAGTGCAAAAAAATTGACACTTATTAAAATAATCCTCACAAAAGACTCAAGTGTACAAAACAGCTGTACTCCCACAGGATTACTTAAGTTTCAATCCGACGCGTCCCCAAAACTGTTAAACTGTTGACTTTGTAAACTAAAAACTACAAATAAGATTTAAATGAGAGCGGCGACATTTTTAGGGTTGAATTTAATATTGGGGAACGAATTAGCGGGGTGAGTAATGAATAATACAGTTACAGATTTTCTGAGAACTTTAACAAATAGGAGTAGTGAATTACCTGAATTAAAATCTACCGATAATAATGGACATTTAATTACATTTATTTGCGAAAGTTTTTTTTTTTTTACTGTTATTACCCGACCGCCAAGAAGCGTTATATTTTTATAAACTTACTATTTAATTTTAATTCTACTTTCGTGAAATAGTTAAAAGTAAATATGCCCCGCACTCAAATAAAAAGTAGCATTAGTTACTCTCTGTTACATCAACTAGCCGCTAGAGTATGTTCCATCAAAATTTGTCCAGCCAGTTCAGATACGAAAAATAAAAAGTAAAATTTTTGGTACATGATCCATGTAAGCAACCCAAAAAAATTGCAACAATCATGCAACCGTTTGTCTCATCCATACTTGCGTTACAAAAACCGTACAAAAGCTAATTCACACATCATCACATATCCCGGTTAATTCTCAAAAGAACCGGTAGTTAGTTTCCAGCCAATCTCACGCGGTACAAAATTATTCACGCTCCTTAGCCCCACACAATCGGGTGTTTTGCGAAATGGCTAGGCAGCGTCAAATTGAGGGTTTGTGCATCCGGGCGTTATACAATTTGCCCCACCGGCATAATATTTATTTCATTACTTCTATTCATAGGCACTAATCTGTGTTGCGGTTAAAGTGAAGTATTCGTCAGATTTTATAATGTCTAGATAGATGCTGTCAAAATTAACTTTGTTATGTGCGAACATTAATTGCGCTTCCTTCAGTACTTACGGTATTTTTTAAGGACGACAAGTAAACGAACCACGTAAGTCATGTTAAAGTTTCAAGTGCAAGTGCAATAGTAGATCAATAAGTAAGCTGATTATGCAAGGCAAGGACTGAATTAGCCACGCCTTAACTTAATCATGTACCGATAAGATAATAAGTATTCATACACAAAAGGTGTATCTGCAACCTCAATTTGTAGCTAATAAATGTGAAATCTTCAGCAAACTACTGCTATAATAAGTAAATTATTTTTCTTATTCCAAAGCGTACTATTTCGAAACCAAAACATGTTTTTAGCAACATCACTTGAATCATTTTAGAATAAAATCGAACACATTGGAAACTAACCGATGCACCATCATTCACCGCAACATTTAAGCATACGAACAGATCATAGCTTACTTCACGGGGCGTCACTATCAAGGGCTGGATTTTTCGACCCCCGCGGCGATATTATCACTGAACCACTATAAAACACAACCTTATTACAACCACAATACAGTTGAGAATCCTCTAACAACAATTTGTCAACGTAGCTTCAATGCGGAACACTATTGTGAGGATAATACCGCGATCAAACGTACACCCATTATCAGTCAACCTGCTTTTAGAAAACCAACCTTAGAGCTTGATACTTAAGGTTGAAATTTGCTCGGTTTTAGTTGATAGTGGTTTCGAATAAGGGGGTAAGTGAGATTCGTTTAATTCATCTAGACGTGCGCAGGACTCTTAATTTTGAATGTAATATTTGTAGGGTGTGTCAACGGAGACACTAGGTGGCTCGCACTTAATAGTTTTTCACTCATTTGAATAATAAATTGGATTTTAAAGACCTTTTTGTTTAATAAAAAAATCACACTTTCTACATTTACATTTCACTTTCTTTATTTGAAAGAAGTCTGTATTGGGCAATTATTTGATGATTTATATCATAGTGATTGCCTTTGGTCTCAAAGCTTATATTTACTAAAGTTATGACTTAAGAATAACTCGAATGTGGAAAAGTATACCTAATTAACACCTAGTAATAGTGAGACTATATGTTTAGTATAGTGACTTTCGGAAAAGGTCATCATACCTGATCATCATAATAATCATTATTATTTTGAAGTGTGTGAATATCACTTCAAATACTTACTAAACAGATTAATTTCGAGGTCGTAAAGCTAAAATGAACCCATTTGTACAGAATTTGTACATTTGAATAGTTATTTTTCCGTGTGCTACGGTATGCTACGGCGTAGCGTATCGTAGTCATTACTTTCGTAGATTTTTTTGCATTTAAGTTTTTACGTCATAACATAAATATGTTATTTCTTAACTATTTTAATTGATTAATTAATAGAAAATTTAATCTGTTATGTATTTTCATTAAGAAAACCACGTCGCGTTTGTAAACCTATAAGTATGACAAATTCCCTCCATCTTTTCATTATAACAAGTGAACATATTTGCAAGTGATCAACATGTATATTATATATTTTTTTATTTTTAACATGAATATATTTAAGCGAAAACATTTAACCTTATAAGTACATACATGTCTACTTGTAAAAAAATCAGCTGCTACCTAAAAAAATATTCATATGTACGAGTATGTCTATTATTGTCTATGTATGTATATGACAAAGATACCAATTTCCTCTGTGTCTTTACATAGAGCACAATATATGGATTATAAAAGAAGGGATGACGTCCCTTCGGTAAATCTAATAAACATCCCTTGAAGGGACTTTTGGAAAACAATTTGCCGACGAATTGATTTGTTGTGCGCCAAAATACTTGCGTCGTGTGGAAATGTAGCTGTGATCATTGTAACTTCAGATAATAATACAATGTAATGAATGAATTTTCAATAGTCTTGTTTGAGTTCTTCTTGCTTTAGACCTTAATCGGCTAGAAAGAAAGTAAGAAAAAAAAGTTTTCCTAAAACCATTTTATAATTTGAAAATTGAACGTAAAAATTGGTAGTTAACAGTTGTTTTAGGAAACCTAACGTTCATGTTATCAATGAACTGTGACTTTACTCGGAAACTGTTATATAATCTTTTATTTAAAAAGCTTAATAAGACCTCAATTTGTAAACACCCAGAACTGACTTAACGTACTTAAATATGCATGTAAGTATTAAATACATATGAATTTGTTACATTAGAAACAAGTGATGTCTACGTAGGTATCTTTCCTTGTAATTTTGATTCAGAAATAAAGGACAACGTAAATTAATTCTAAAATCTGTCATTATATTCTTTTCAAGATCGTCGATGTAACTTTATTTTATATAACATAATATCTTTTAAGATTGACTATTGATAAATCATTCTATAATGTCCCCAACCAAATAACATCCTCATTATTAAAATTCAAACCTGACACATTATTCCACTCTTATTATACAGTAGCCGCGTAAGTACCATCAAACCACTGAAGTAGGAAAAAAACATCTTCAAATAATAAATTCAATAAGATATTGTACATGTGGTCGAGTACAATCGGGGATCGCGTACAAACGGGCACAATCGGGCACCGGCGGGCACAATCGGGAACAATTGTGCCCACTTGAGCGCACACGTCATAATATGTAGATACATTTGTTAGGGCATAATTGTTAAGTATAGGGGCGGGTAGATGGGTAAGTAGGTAGAATTTGCCCAGTTACTCTGTGAGGATATTTGCGAGCTTTTATTTTTTTTAAATAATATCAATGAGTTTTATTTTGGAAATAAACAGGATAGGGTGTTTTGTGCTATTTTAGACACATGAACATGAATTTCATGTATGTATATATGATAAAAATATATGATACCTGATTGTTACTTTACACAAATGCTAATTTATGTGGTTTAATTTATATTGCTATAAATTGTTGCTGCGAAGTTGTTTAAAAATTTTGCTTGCTGGAAACGTACTACAAAAATGATTTAAAAAGCCCAGTGACCTACAACTTTCGCTAATGATAATGACATTGTTTTTTTACATGTTTACTTTATTTATTTTTTTGTTGTTTTGAAGATGAAATAATAAATAAATAAATTATAGGTTTAATGAAAATGTAGGTAAAATATTCACACAAATCAAACGAGTACATTCTCTGTACTTACATAATCTTTGCTAATCTGAAACACAAAGCGATTGTGCGCACTAAACAAGCCGTGCGCCAAGCAATTGTGCGTGCAACGCGTTAACTTTACAATTCTAATTATTTACACTACGACAGATATGTCTTAGACACTGTGGGGAGCTTTATACTAAGGTTAGTTGAAACTTATAGTTCCGATTGCAAAAAATGTTTTTATTCATTGAACAACGTAAAAACCAGTCATGTAACGTATAAGGAATACAAATTTTACTGCCCACAAATATATTGTAGTAGAAGTACCCGAGATATATCTAAACTAATATTATAAATCTATCTCGGGTTCGATTCCCGGGATGGGCCGAAATCGCTTTGTGGGTTTTAGAAACTTTCACAAAGCAGCCCGGAGTTGGAAGTTGGTGATTGATTCACCCATGCATCGGAGAGCACGTTAATGTCGTTCCTGCGCCTGATCTCTCTCCGGTCGTGTCGGATTGCCGTCCCATCGGGTTATTAGAAGTGAAGGAATAGGGAGTGCACCTGTGTCTGTGCAAATGCTTGTGCACTATAATATGTCCTGCGCAGCTGGCTGATCTCCTTATATGAGAACAGCCGCCGTGGCCGACAATCGGCCATGATGCCATCAAATCTATCTATATCAATACAGGAATCATCTTTTTGTTTGTACTGTAAAGACTCTGAAATTACTGACCTGACTTGAAAAATTCTTTTACTGTTGGGAAGCTAGATTTTTTCCGATTAAGATGTAGTACGCAGGTACCGATGATGATGATGATGATGATGGCGTCCTAGCCGATTATTGGCCACGGCGGCTGTTCTCATAAAAGGAGATCAGCCAGCTGCGCAGGACATATTATAGTGCACAAGNGTCGCTGACAATGTTATGTGTTTGTGTATGCTCAACATAATACTATTATTTACTATGTTTGTATATTTATTGATTAATCTTTTGCCTGTGGTGTTACACATGTCGCATAGAAACTGTTTCGCGCGCGGTGTCTCGGATAAAAATAGTCTATAGCATTCCTTGTTAAATGGGCTATCTTACAATATTAATAGTTACTTAGATTAGCGCGTCTAACCAAATATACAAACAAACTCTTCAGCTTTAGTAGGTATCACTAGCTAATCGCCCGTGTCTTCTTCTCGGGTTATCCAAAATAACTTAAAGAAACCCAAATGTCTAGATAGGTACTTGCTGATAAAAAGTGAAGTAAGAATAAAAAGTCCAAAATATTATAGGTACTTAAAATGGTCTCCTACTTTCTTATTTCTATTTCGTGGGGAGAGCTAGAAGAGATCAATCTCTATCTACTTAGCCTCTTCCCAACTATGTTGGGGTTGGTGCCCAGTCTATCTGGATGCAGCTGAGAGAAGCAGGAGATATACACCTCATTGAACTAAACATCTTGAAAATATTACAACCGTTTTTGAGTTCACAACCTCAGTACCGTACACATAGCTAATAAATTATGAGTACTTTTCATCTCGGTCCAAAATAGTCTTATCATTTCATTTCCTTTTTGCAAATAGCCATTTATAACAATGCTCAAGAAATATCAAAAAATCTACCCAACAAACTAATTCATCATTTTTCCATCACTATCAACTGAAACCACACATCACTACAACACAAACAAAAGTTATACAAACGACAATTTCTCCGTTATTTGCTAAACAAATATTGAGCAACGTAGTGTTAAGACAACACGCATTAGCAACATTGTAACAACAATAATAATTAGATTAGTGTTTGTTTTGCGAATTATTGCTGTCATCGCGAATACTGCAGTGGAATCTTTTGCTAATATTATCTTTATACAAAGATAAAGATAGCTTCATTGTCACTATTAGCAGTATATTGTTTTGTATTCATTTATTTAACCATGGATTTATTTATTAGCGGCTAGTTTCACAAGTTTTAGATAAAGTTCTACATAGATGTTTGGCAGACCATGCAATACAAAAGTGGTCAGAATTAAAAACATTTTTCAATAGCATTATCTGTCACATAACTTTCCTGAACTTTATCTGGAAAATGGGAAACTGGCCCTACATCACTGTTGGCTAATCTTTTGAAATTCAGAAGACATCAGAGTTGATCATCACGTTGATTACAGAATTAAGACCTTCCGCATACTACAGACTAAACTGTTGGAAAATAGTTGCCCGATAGTTGCCTGGTATTTCATTTTGAAAGTTATTGTGAATCCAATCAGACGTTTTACTCGGTCTGATAACGGCCATAGAAATGATAGTTCACCTTCACCTACACGTCCTCTTCAAGGTTACAAGCCATAGAGTTACTTTTATGTTTATAAAGCCGCCTGATGACGGAAGACTTCAGTAGCAAGAAGACAAGCAAAATATAGGACACTAGCTGGTTTTCCGCGGTTTACACGTACCTGTACACATACCTGTGCAAATGCTTGTGCACTATAATATGTCCTGCGCAGCTGGCTGATCTCCTTATATGAGAACAGCCGCCGTGGCCGGCAATCGGCTATGATGCCATCAAATCTATCTATATCAATACAGGAATCATCTTTTTGTTTGTACTGTAAAGACTCTGAAATTACTGACCTGACTTGAAAAATTCTTTTACTGTTGGGAAGCTAGATTTTTTCCGATTAAGATGTAGTACGCAGGTACCGATGATGATGATGATGATGATGGCGTCCTAGCCGATTATTGGCCACGGCGGCTGTTCTCATAAAAGGAGATCAGCCAGCTGCGCAGGACATATTATAGTGCACAAGCACTAGCACAGGTATGTGTACAGGTACGTGTAAACCGCGGAAAACCAGCTAGTGTCCTATATTTTGCTTGTCTTCTTGCTACTGAAGTCTTCCGTCATCAGGCGGCTTTATAAACATAAAAGTAACTCTATGGCTTGTAACCTTGAAGAGGACGTGTAGGTGAAGGTGAACTATCATTTCTATGGCCGTTATCAGACCGAGTAAAACGTCTGATTGGATTCACAATAACTTTCAAAATGAAATACCAGGCAACTATCGGGCAACTATTTTCCAACAGTTTAGTCTGTAGTATGCGGAAGGTCTTAATTCTGTAATCAACGTGATGATCAACTCTGATGTCTTCTGAATTTCAAAAGATTAGCCAACAGTGATGTAGGGCCAGTTTCCCATTTTCCAGATAAAGTTCAGGAAAGTTATGTGACAGATAATGCTATTGAAAAATGTTTTTAATTCTGACCACTTTTGTATTGCATGGTCTGCCAAACATCTATGTAGAACTTTATCTAAAACTTGTGAAACTAGCCGCTAATAAATAAATCCATGGTTAAATAAATGAATACAAAACAATATACTGCTAATAGTGACAATGAAGCTATCTTTATCTTTGTATAAAGATAATATTAGCAAAAGATTCCACTGCAGTATTCGCGATGACAGCAATAATTCGCAAAACAAACACTAATCTAATTATTATTGTTGTTACAATGTTGCTAATGCGTGTTGTCTTAACACTACGTTGCTCAATATTTGTTTAGCAAATAACGGAGAAATTGTCGTTTGTATAACTTTTGTTTGTGTTGTAGTGATGTGTGGTTTCAGTTGATAGTGATGGAAAAATGATGAATTAGTTTGTTGGGTAGATTTTTTGATATTTCTTGAGCATTGTTATAAATGGCTATTTGCAAAAAGGAAATGAAATGATAAGACTATTTTGGACCGAGATGAAAAGTACTCATAATTTATTAGCTATGTGTACGGTACTGAGGTTGTGAACTCAAAAACGGTTGTAATATTTTCAAGATGTTTAGTTCAATGAGGTGTATATCTCCTGCTTCTCTCAGCTGCATCCAGATAGACTGGGCACCAACCCCAACATAGTTGGGAAGAGGCTAAGTAGATAGAGATTGATCTCTTCTAGCTCTCCCCACGAAATAGAAATAAGAAAGTAGGAGACCATTTTAAGTACCTATAATATTTTGGACTTTTTATTCTTACTTCACTTTTTATCAGCAAGTACCTATCTAGACATTTGGGTTTCTTTAAGTTATTTTGGATAACCCGAGAAGAAGACACGGGCGATTAGCTAGTGATACCTACTAAAGCTGAAGAGTTTGTTTGTATATTTGGTTAGACGCGCTAATCTAAGTAACTATTAATATTGTAAGATAGCCCATTTAACAAGGAATGCTATAGACTATTTTTATCCGAGACACCGCGCGCGAAACAGTTTCTATGCGACATGTGTAACACCACAGGCAAAAGATTAATCAATAAATATACAAACATAGTAAATAATAGTATTATGTTGAGCATACACAAACACATAACATTGTCAGCGACCTTCAATTAAATAATATATGATAACTTATTATTGTACAGTACTTCACTATATAAATATTATCACGGTATGTTTGTACAGAACTTGTCAATTGTTTAGATTAGATTATATGTTTAAGAAAAGTACCTGCTACATAAATGTGGTGTTTGTTGTACGAAATAATGAAGTCTATTATTATTTTCAGTAGAAGAAAATTTCGTGGCTAAGTAAAAGCCGCGCGGATCGATATAATAAGGTTAAGCAACGCTTGGCGCGGTGGGTCCGTGGTGACCATCTTGCAAAATCGAAAGGCAGAATAAATTGGTGGGTCCCGGCTGTTATTTGAACATCTTTGGCTGTCGTAACGGGTAGTCAGATGCCAAGATAACCGGGGGTAGTGGAAGTCAAACACGCAGACGATCCATATACGAGTAAAACACTAGTTCTCAGTTGCATCCTGTTAGACTGGAAGCTGACTCCAAAAGGCTAGGCAGATGATGATTATCATTTTGAGTAGAGTAAAAGTTACATTTCTTTTTAAATGAGGCTTAGGGAACAAAATGTAGCTAAGCTTTTTCTGCTTAAATATTATCTAGTTTACCATTAGTGCTGTCCGAAGTTCAACATCATTCAAATCCTGTTCCAAAGTGTTAAGTAAAAGAAAATTCCGGAAAATGTGACGTTACATCGTAATTTTTAGGGTTCCATAATCGATCCCCCGTCTAACATTTGACCTATAAGTTTAAAAAACGTGAAAAAACTCAAAAGTAGAACTTTATAAAGACCTTGTAGGAAAACCATTTTGAACTAGATGGATTGCATAGTTTAAGAAAAGTTGTACAAAATAATTTCTAGACTCCCGCTATGGTGTCGTAATCAACATTTCTTGTTTGGTATAATTTCTATACTCGCGCTATGGTTTCGCTACCAACATTTGCTGTGGGGAACATGTATTGTTATTAACGGGAAACTACGGAACCCTACATGGACCATTAAGGTTTTTAATACTGTTTAAAATGGTGGGGTGGTCATGGTATTTTTCCATGATTTTAGTGTTTATTTTAAACCAAATGTATTAATATTAATAAATTATGATGTTGAACATAGGTAAATATGTTTTTTTCCGCTATTTGGCTTTCGGTAGCACAAGAAAAACCAAATGTGGCCTTGAAGTAAATTATAATACTTCAAAATAGGTAAAAGTTTTGCCTTTTCTTCAATTTATTAGCAGAAAACCAATTTGGAAAACCTGTTTCCAATTTTATTTGGGGTCGACGCAATATGTTTTATTATTAGCTATTAGGAGAAAACTCCATTGCACCAAAATAATAATATATGCTTTTGCATTTATAGTATGAACCTGAAGAGTTGGTTTATTTTCTTCAACGAGGGTATCATAGAAACCTCTGGTCCAATTTAAAAAGTTATTTTATCAAGCCATTTTTGATCATTAAACGTTATTATTACTATCTATGACCAAAATTACATCCACCCACTTCTAAGAAAACATAATAAACACGCGTTTTAAAATAAATCCAGTTATCACCAGAGGTCGGAATTAGGTAGAGTTATTTTTGTACTTAAACTGATTTCATACAGCGAAAGTATATAATATGCCTCAAATCAAAATACGGGTCGACAAAACTACGGATTTCTTAAGAAGAGAGAGTCGTACATTTGTTAGTAAGACAATAGCAAAAATTTTTTTCGAAATAAATTCTAACATCTCATAACTCATAATTTCTATGATAAGAGCCTTATACTTTTCAAGATGGCAACATACTTACCATTTCGCAATAGTCAAACACTGTTTTGTAACTGTCGTAAATAAAACTAGCTATAGTTTTGTGTTGTATGAAAAACAAACCCAACAGTTTGTTTAGAGATGTGTGTAATGGTAAAGACACAAGTGTTAAGGTAATCACGAGCTGGGCAACAGCGTCTCCGAAGCTAAAAAATATCCCACACTGCGGTCACCAACACGCATGCCCAGTGCGGTGAGTATGGCCAATTCCCCACAGCTTGGGTTAGGCCTTTTTCCGGGTATTAATACAAATTCCTTCGAGGATACGGAGTATTCTTTTCCTTTTTTTATTTGAACACCAAGAGTGGAAATTTTTGGGCTATCACTATGATTCCTAATCACTGTATTCCCCATAGTATATGTAACCCTTGTTTCGAGAAAACTTCTTCCTGAACAAGGACAAAGATAGCCTATGAGTTTTCATTCATCATTCATCTGGATTTTCTTGTCGTTTCCTTTCCATAAGAAGCTACTTTTGAAACTGTGTTAATTATTTCATTTAATTAGATAATTACCAATTATTTTTTACTTATAAAAGTGAAAATATTCGAAATAAATTATTCGACTTTGACGTTGACTGCAAAATTCGTTCAGTAGTTTTGACATCAAAGAGAAACTGCATCATAACACCATTGCACCCGACAGTACTATACGCATGTGAGTAATTTAATGTTAAATCAACAAGCACTAGTGTTCTCGTTTAAAAACATTGTGACATTTGGAGACATCTCGCTGAGTTTTGATAGTACTTAGTTACGTTGTAGTCTCGTGAGAGACTGTTACTGTTTGAAAATTACTAGAAAGGCTTTGTTTTTCCTGCGACTTGAAACGGTTGTAGTTTTCGCCGATTTCTGCATATAGTCAAGTCAAAATCATCTATTGAAAGTAGGCTAACTCGATTAGCACTTTTTCACGTCAAAATTAAGAAAGGACAGCACCCAAAAAACCCTTTCACCACTTCCTAGTGTTGTGGTTGGAAAGAAGAAATGGTGATAAACAAACTTCCCAACATATATCTTGCTTGTATGTTTTTTCTATAATTTGTTATCATTATAATGGCCAATTTATTCCAAATCTGAAGTTCCTTGTGGGTTCTTAAGTCTGTATACTTGTACAAGTATCCATCGCCCTACTACTTCTACAAAAGTTGGGTTTATAGTTCTTATATACCGACTTACGAATTTTACTTTGACTAATAAATAACAAATTAACTCAATTTTCCTCTTTATAATATTTATAGGTACTTATACCACGGATTACTTAATAATTAGATCGTAAACGGAGGAGATCCATCCACTAGGCAATTCCAAACAATACCATATCACATTTACCCACGCAACATGAACCACAGTACTACAAATCTCACTACACACGCTGTCCTTAAAAAAACAACAGCATGAAACATTACGATTACTTAATTTACAACTCCAGTTCACCTTATCAGATATTTTTCGTAACAGAGCATTGTCTGATAATACGAGATTGACACAAGTTGACAAATGTTCCATTTTTTGTGTAGTATTTGTTTAGTTTAATTGTGGAATTATTAGAAACATGAGTAAGATATGAAAGTAATTAAATTTAATGTTGTTTTAGACTGGAAAACCCCTGGTCTCCTGGTATTGATTTTAGTCGCGAAATTTTCACAATTATTATATTGTTTGAAGGCTGATTTGGAAAGTGTCATGATACAAAAATGATTTTGGCTAAAATTATATCAGTAAAGAAGCGGTTCGCCATGGTTCTACCTATGTTCGAAGGGGACTACTTTTCACATGCGTTATTTTTCAGGCTCTAGATAATTTGAATTTAATTTTGGCACGCGCATGTAACATGTTGAGGTTTTGGCATGAGAGCGCAAAAACAGACATAGGTATTTACTTTTTATTTGATAAGTACAGGCAATGGTTAGTCTACTCACATGTTGTGATTGTGTTAGTAGCATTTAATAGTAAAAACTTGTACCTGTATTGTGCACTATTATCTATACTAATATTATAAAGCTGAAGAGTTTGTTTATTTGTTTCTTTGAACGCGCTAATCTCAGGATCTGCTGGTCCGATTTGAAAAAAGTATAGACGAAGCCGGAAGCAGAAGTAAGTATATTAAAAGCATTTCCCCAACGACTTTGGCGACAGATTTTCCTGTTATTTTGTTACTGACACAGCTGTTCAAGACTACGTGACGATTGCCATAAGATGAACAAACAAAAGTTTGTAAACTGAATATATATAATAGGTTTATGTATAAAATTAATATACACAAGGACATGTGTATTATTTTAGCAAAATTAACACAAGTGTTTTTTCGCGAAAATAACATTTTCTTATTTAATTTTGTGTTTGGTCAATATTTGTGCACTGTAGTGTAGTGGGAACCTAACGACTTTTTTAATTTGATTATAGATTCAATTTGTTAAATTTTATTACTTACATTAAATATCTTATCGGGTAAATTCTAATAAAATAAATGAAACAGTCTCTTACAACAACATAAAAATTCGGCTCTCTACAAAAATATGGTATTAAAAATACATTCATAAGTAGGTTGTTGAAAAGCATTCTCTCCAAATTATATACCGAAGACCGAAGGCAAAACTTAGTGTAAAAACCTTTAAACTGTTACCATCTCACCAAAAAATCAACCAGTTAGCACCAGACCCGAAAACTGAAAAAAAAGACAATTGAAACACACCTGTAACAATACGTCATTTGACCTTGTTTTAATTTGCAGTTAGTTAATTAGGTAAATGAAATAAATTATAACTCTAACGTTTACCTTGTTACTTTTTTTTTATATCGATGGGAAATCATCAGTATGACCCCTCCCGCTGTTCCCCTCCCCTTTTTATGGAACCCCGTATTAATATGGTTTTATATTATTATAAAACATGGTCCTAAGAAAGAACAGGTTTAGTATTAAGTATAAATAATCGTCTCGAACAAGGTTCAAGCACTGAGTCAAGTAGTAAACCCGATACCTACTTTTTAAAACAACATATTATAATAAGGTAGTCTACTATCTTTTTGTGCGTCCAATCTACCAATCGATTTCGATGCTTCGTTGGTCTAGTTGTCGCATAGCCGACTGCTGTGCACGAGGTCTCGGGTTCGATTCTCCGGTCTCGCGCCGAAATCGCTTTGTGGGTTTTAGAAACTTTTACAAAGCAGCTCGGAGTCTGGAAATTGGTAATGGATACACCCGTGAATCGGAGAGCACGTCAATGTCGGTCCTGCACCTGATCTCTGTCCGGTCGTGTCGGATTGCTTATCGGACTATGAGAATGAGAAATATGGAGTGCACCTGTGTCTGCGCAAATGCACTATTATGCACTATAATATGTCCTGGCAGCTGGCAGATCAGCCAGCCTTAAATGACCTTTAATTTTTGGAAATAAAAAAAAGGAGAAACTTCTCCCGTTTTCCTAACATTTCCCTTCACTGCTCTGCTCCTATTGATTGTAGCGGGATGAAAATTAGCTGGTTATAACACTATAACCAGCCCAGGAGTGTAAAAAAAATATTGTACCAAGTTTCGCTAAAATCCGTCGATTAGTTTTTGTTTCTATAACGGTTATACAAAGAGACAGATAGACAAAAATTTTGCTGATTGCATTTTTGGCATCGATCCCTAATCACCCCCTGATAGTTATTTTGAAAACATGTTTCATGTACAGAATTGACCTCTCTACTGATTTATTGTATAAGAATAGAAGAAGACATAGATATTCAAGAAGGCAAATATAAATCAGTTAACACTATCCAGACTCCGTTATTTCACCACTCAATCCCACATATAACTACTTGAAATCTCAACCTAGACCACCCAAAAGCGAGTATTTGTCGTCCGTGACGTAATTCGCGTTATCATGCGCCTGCCCTGATAAGCTACGTAATCCAGGAGCTTTTGCTGTCCCGGGCCTGAGGTGTTTGTCTATGGACGACCACCTCACACGTCGAGGTTTAGTTTTAAACTAGTTTAAACTTGGAACGGGATTATTCGTTTAAATGGTGTCTTTAAAATTGATGTTCAAAAGTTTAATATTTTTAGCTCATTCTTATTTTATATGGTGTTTTTATTCTTGATTATATATTTTAATTGTACAGTCTTTATGTGTATTTAATTACTTGTTAGGTACCTATATTTCCTATGCATTATTGCCTACTATCATTTTATTTTATTATCTGAAACTAATTCATTGATGTATGATGTCTTCCACCGTTTTTCAAATTTTTGGTGATCAGACAAAGATTCCGTTTCCTTTTTACTTTAATTTCAATGGTCGGCATTCATTTCATAATTATCAGGAGAACATTCATATAATATACTTTATTATAAAGCTGAAGAGTTTGTTTGCTCTATTGGGCTAATCTCAAGGAATTTGGTCATATTTGAAAAAAAATCAGAGTAAGATGGCCCATTTATCGAGGAAGACTATTCTTAGGTCACTTTTTATCCGGGTGCGTAAAGTAGTTCCTACGGAACACTGGTGAAACTTCGTGCAGAAGCTAGATCTAATACTTAGAAAATTTTACGATGATGAAAATATGCTTATAACCTAAAGAAACATGTTGTATAAAATGCTTTCGAATTGTATTCACTTATCGATAAGTTTCTTTCTTTGAGTTTGAGTTGAGTTTCCCAATTCGACCGCGTATATATTTTTGTGTTCGCTTACAGAATTTTCCATTTTCCCAAGTAACGTACAAAAATATTATTTTAGATACTTTGCCCTTTAGTAATCAATTGTATGGACTCGATTATTTTTAAGGCTTCAGAAAAAATGTTTTTAGGTAGCATATAAAAAATGAAACAAATAAACATTATATTTCACATTATTTTATATTTCTCCCTTAAAAATACGATGTTACACAAAATAGCTACAGTTTATAATAACAGTTACATACATCACGGTCCAATTTAGAACCAAATCAGTGTTTTTACAAGAAATATTGCAATTCCTACAATCGGTATTAAACGTAGTGAAAAAGCGCGACGTTTTGGCAATTTAATTTTAAAAAATAAAAAAAAATCCACTGAACGCGTTCAAAAATACAAAAAGGCAAAAAAAAATTAGTGAAATTATTTTTTAACTGAATTAGCGCTTAATTAATTTTGATTTTGTTATAACAAATTAAATAATAGTCTAATAATTTAATTAACCGATATTATTATATAATAACGTCGCTGTTTAATGAATAACTGACATTCACTGCATTTAATGTCGACTGACGGTTGTTACTTACAATGGTAAAGTTAATATTTACAATAGGCCTTAGATAATACTTACAGTTTACAACTCCACACTACTTTGTACATAGAATGACTAGACTTATTTATAGATCACTATCTTTTCGATAAAAACTAAAAAAAAAATTTTATTGTACATTGTTGTTGGTTTAAAAAAATATTGTTAGTTGCGGAAAATATTTTTTTTTTCTTCGTTTCTTCTTCTATTGAAAATGTAATCTTCGGAAATCAGCTTTTTTATAAAATTCCTGATTATGGAACGGATTTCAAATAAAAGGAATCGATTTTTAAAATGCAATTTGCAAAAACAAAATGCAAGAGTCAACTTATTTTCGAAACCTGTACAGTTAAATAGAATTATTTTGAAACAAGTTAGCTGTAAGACTCAATTTTAATGTCTCAATAAACTAATCTTTGTAACAGAAAAATAATGCAAAGCCAATTATTTTGCCAACAATTAGTTTATGTAACTGCATTTAAGCGTCACATAAAAAAGAAAATCATCATAGAACTTAAATTCAGACATTTGTCAACCACAAAAAATAATATAATCTGTACAAAATTATTTTAGCTGAAAATGATCACACAGTTGGACAATAACAATAAATTGATTAGGTAATGGAATGGTAACTATTAAATTATTTGGCAATTCCAATGCAATTTGGAAACTGATACTCCCCTCCAAAACTGTACATCATACACCTACAATAAGTTTCTGACTCACTATTGGAACACCTCAATCTTATCGGAATCACTTCAGTCAATCGGAGCGTCACGCGTCCGACGGGACGATTCAAAACGGGGATGGACTGGAACCGTACCCGTTTAGATACATTCATCTCGCCCAGTCGTCTGGCGGACAGTTGCTCTGGTGAAGAGGTGAGAAGGCGCTTCTCCTCGGCTCCGAGTTCATTGGACTGTCCTGAGAACCGATTATGGATTCGATCGAGAATCCGTTTCGAGATCTCTTACTTCGTGGTTCGGTGGTTTCGGAGACACGCGGTGGCAGTGGTACTGGCCGCAGTGTTGCTGGCGGTGGCCGCGGCAGCGACAGCAACGGCGCCGGCGGCAGGTAGCACGGCAACGGAAGAAGCGGCGCGTAAGCCTCGCGCGCCAACATCGCCACCACGGCATGCGCGTGCTGCAGCGACGGCGCCGGCCGCTTGTACCGCTTCCTCCTCCTCAAAAAGCTCCCATTATCAAACATGTCCTCCGCCAAGGGATCCAACGTCCAGTAATTCCCCTTCCCAGGATTTCCCGGTTCCCGCGGGATTTTTATAAAACAATCGTTCAAACTCAAGTTATGCCTGATCGAGTTCTGCCAGGCGGGAAACTTTTCCCTGTAGTACGGGAACCTCGTCATGATGAACTCACAGATACCACTCAACGTTAGTTTCTTGTGTGGAGACTGAAGGATGGCCATCGTGATGAGTGCGATGTAGGAGTAAGGCGGCTTGATGAGTTGTGATGAAGACTTCTGCTTTGGCTTCTTTGGTGTGGAAGGTTTGGACTCGGTTGGGCTGGAGGCGTCGTATCGCTCGGAGTCGCTGGACGCCGGCGGCGGCTCCGGTGTATCCTCGTCGACGGAGACGTATGTGTCGTCTGGCGGGTACTCCTGGTCGCGCTCGTCACGCAGGTAGTGCGGCAGGTAGAGTCGCGGCGGCGGCCGCAAGTCCAGCGGCAGTTCGCCCTCGATGATCATATCGCGGTATTGGGCAAGATCACAATCTTCCATGCTCTCGGTCACATGTCAGAGGTGCGTTGTGTCGCGTGTCGCGGCGCGGACTGCGGCTTCGCCCCCGAGCGCGGAGGCTCTGCCCCCGGCGGCTCCGCCCACGGCGCTCCCCCCGCCCCGCCCCGGGCCGCGTTTACGTTCCACTAAACACAACAATTGTCGTTATTATTACTGCGGGTCGGAGCTTTGTGCATGAATTTCAGGCCGTCGACTAATAATTATTAGGCCGCTTTGCGCTTATCGATTCCACTTTGTTGTGGTATTTATTTTTAGTTTCGTGGAAGGGTTTTTTTTTGTTTACGTTTAGTTTTAGTTCTTTTAATCGATAGGTACACTGTCTTGTTAGTGTTCTTGTTTTGGGGTATCGACTCTTAATAGCTATTAAATGTATTTTTCAGCAATTTACTAGAAGGTAAAATTGAGAGTTTCATAGCCATAACTTTCTTGAAGAGATTCATTAACGTATCTTAAATGAAGACTTCATGCTCTGTAGAATGCTATTTATTAGGTATATTCGATAAAGCAATAAAACATCTCCTACAAAAAACAAAAAGAGACAAAGTACCCAAACTCAAAGGCAGATAAAAATAAAATCCTACACGTTACAAATAAAAACTGTTTACAAAGACATCCTCATCCCATAATCCGTTAAAAGACTCGCGTATTGAAAAAAAAATCTCATAAAACGAATTCTAGTACTCCATTCAGGTAGATATCTTCAAATAAAAGTTGCGTAAAAAATATTCGTGAATGCGGCACGACAATGCGAGCGCGGTACTAGAAAACCCTCGTATATGTTGCCTAGCATAACATTTACCCCTCGGGCGTTGAGGGAAAAGCTACGCGAGCGAGCGGGACGCGACACGCAGGCGACAGAGACGCAGCTACGACTAGACCAATAACCGACGAGATTTCCATGGGCGGAGCTCCCAAAAGCTAACATGTCAGGGCGTGGCATTAGATCCTATTATTGTCTGGCAAGGCAAATAATATTTTGCACAATGTACACATTGGGGTAAGGGGGTGTTCAAGGGGGGTTGCTAATTTATTCCCAACTTCGGTTAAGGCTTGTTTTTCAGCTTTGCGAGCCTGTTATTTAAATTGGACTCGGTCGGTTATTTGTATGTACCCGTCTGAAGGCATTGTTAGCTTTAATGAACGAATTTTCGCGGGATTCCGTTGTACAGAATTTGTGATACAAAGTTAGGATTTGGTGAATATTTTTGCTTATTTGTGTTCAGCCGTTCAGCGCTTTTGGTTGGAGCGTTATTTATTTTGTCGCGGCTTCGGGATTGTTGGCTGCTATCGGGACTATACTTGTTTGTATCATATAACTACCTATAGTGGATAGGTAGGTACCTACTTATTTTATGGTGTCTTATGAGTAATGAAAGTATCATATCATCTATCTAGCCTTTTGTTATGATGGGCTTTGCTCCCAGAACACTGATGTATACTATGATGGTTTGCTTTCCGTAACAAGATTGTATGTATGTCTGCGATGCGTAATCTCTGAAACTGCTGAACATTTTAAAATATTTCTTAACAATAGAATCTGCAGATGAATAGCCTATCATTGTAGCAGACAAGACCGTGTTTAGACAAACTATACAATTGTCACTCGTAAGTTAGCTTCATGTAATCCCACTACTTAGTAATACTAAGTAGTACGCGCATGCGCGAGACGATTTTCTGAATTCAGAGGGGCAAACATTTTTGACAAGAGGACGTCTTGATGACCGGTGAGCCGACGATTTGAAGAAGTAGTGGATGGATGTGGGCTGCCCAATGCCGGGTTGCCATTACTTTAGTAGTGAATAGCATTAAGCTGACGTCATGAATAGCTCATAAAAGGGCAATTTCTTCTGCTGGCCATAAGTAGTAATTAATAAAAATAAAAAAAATATGAAGCTCTAACAGCGCTTTCATACTAGCAGATTTTGTCGCGCGTAGCAAAATCGAGCGTAAGCAAAAATCTGTCGCTCAGTTTTGAACGTCACTCCTACCGGTAAGTAGTTGTCAATTGTTCTTAATTTTTTCATTCTGCCTCGTTGTTCTACTTGTCGCATAGTCGACTGCTATGCACGACATCACGGGCTCGATTCCCGGGTCGGGCTGAAATCGCTTGGTGGGTTTTTAGAAACTTTCACAAAGCTGGCCGGAGTCTGGAAGTTGTGATTGTTTCACACGTGCATCAGAGATCACGTTAATGTTGGAGTTGATGGTGGCCGACAATCGATGCACGCAATTATTATTGTATTATTGTTACTTGTTTCTTTTATACGAACCGAGCGGTGTCTCTCGGAAAAATAGAGCGGATGAAGCTGCTCGGAGTGATATTGTTGCTCTTAAGGTGAATGCGACCACTAGAAGCGGGAAAGTTTGTACAAACTGTAAAAAACTTTTTATTGCGAAATATCATAGTTTCGACAGTTACATTTGAATTGCAAGAAGTTTCGGAGTTAAACAAGGACATCAGAAATTACTTTGTGGGATATTATAACCGTGGGATTATTATAAGATCACGCCTCATATTGAATGTTAACTTAGGTAAAATATGAAAAAACCATTTTATATTTGAATTTCCCGCTTCTAGTGGTCGAATTCACCTTAAGTAGCGTGGGGAACAGTGACTGTGACGGACACAAAATTCAGATGTAGCAGTTCCTTTCTTAGGTCATGTGGCTACTTTGTTCATCCAACAGCTTCGTCCACCCATAAATCTGTGTGGTTCCGAAAAAATAGTGCTAAAAGATCTCTCTAAAAGGAGACAATTTTTTACGGGCCCCAAAAATTTAAACTTTTATGAATCCTTTTTGATATACCTACCAAAATCAATTATTTTACTGAAGTAAACGAACTGACAATCATTTCAAAATCAGACCGGAACACCTACGTTTTTACACCACATTCAAAAGCCCAATTTATTGAGCTAGTTTGTAACTTATAAAATGTAAGCAGATTACAATAATAATAATTTAATTTATTTTATTTATCCACAGTTACAAAAATCAGTTTGCCTTAAGATTAGATAAGTCTAAGGTACATTTGTGTAACTACAATAATAAACAATATTTTCAATGGAACGGCGGTCCCCAAACTAGGCGAGGCCTGTATCTTGGGGGCCCAAGTTGCGGTTACATAATAAGTATTTTAGCTGTGTTTGGTTTTTGTTGTGGACAAGATAAAGGTAATAAAATTAAAATTAGAATTAAACAAAAAATAGAATTAGGAAAAAATTAAACAAGTGTTTTATCTTCTTTTGTAACATAAATTTGTCTCGTTCTAGACGGTAAAAATATCAAGCAAAACAAAAGGAAGTGTAAAATATAGTTGTAATTAAGTATAATAATTACAATGATGATGATGATGTAATTACAATGATGATGATTGTAATTACAATGATGATGATGATGGCATCCTAGCCGATTACCGGCCACGGCGGCTGTTCTCATATAAGGAGATCAGCCAGCTGCGCAGGACATATTATAGTGCACAAGTATTTGCGCAGACACAGGTGCACTCCCTATTCCCTCACTCTCATAACCCGTCCCATCGGCAATCCGTCACGACCGAAGCTCTCCGGGCTACTTTGTGAAAGTTTCGAAAACCCACAAAGTGATTTGGGGCCGTCCCGGGAATCGAACCCGAGACCTCATGATCAGCGTCGGCTATGCCACCACTAGACCAACGAGGCAGTTAGATTACAATAGTAATGTTACCTACACACATCTTACCAGATTACTGAATATTCTACAGTTGTATCTGAAAATAACCACTAAGTATCACTAATGACTAGTTCCTAGAACCAGTAAAAGATTCGTTTTGTTTACGGAATGATACTAAGCTTTTTAGGGTTCCGTACCCAAAAGGGTAAAACGGGACCCTATTACTAAGAAGACTTCGTTGTCTGTCTGTCTCCAGGCTGTATCTCATAAACCGTGATAGCTAGAAAGCTAAAATTTCCCTAAATGATGTATTTCCGTTGCCGCTATACCTAACTACTAATACTTACTAAAAATTATAAAGAAGAAATATGTATATTAAGGGGGGTCCCCATACAATAAACTTGTGAAACCGCAAATTATAACTTTGTTATTCATATATTTGTATGAAAAACAAAGTTATTTTTTGCTGCCCAAAAAATTTTTGTATTTTGGCTCGTTGTAGGTAATAGATAGGTTAATTTTTCGTAGAAAATGGTACGGAACCCTTCGTGTGTGAGTCCAACTCGCACTTGACCGGTTTTTAGTATACAATAAAGTCAGTTAGCTCGGCTACTTTCACAAAGGCCTATTTCCCTAGCGAAAATAATTGTCTCCTTTGCAATCTCAAAACCACTTCAATCAGAAAAAAGTGTATTAGGACAATCTCACGACAGCAAGTGTTCGCCCGACGGTATCGAGACAGATATTTATGTTTCATTATATGACTGACTAAATTATTAATGCTAGACTAAAATTTTAAAATATTTGTGCCATGTAAAATGTCGAGAATGCCGGTGAAAGCTATTGTGTACTTAGCTGAAAGATTCGATAAGTTTTAAAGCAAATAAGACCTATTAAGTACTTATTATACTTACAGTTTAAAATATATTGTTTTAGTTGTGGACTATAATGTAGTAATGAGAAAATGTGTAAGAGAAATAACAGGTAAGAGGAGGGAATTTTAAGATCTCCCTAAAAGTAAGCTTGAAAACGCTAGAAGTTAAATAGAAACCTATTTATGCGAGCAATGAGTTAGAAAAGGAGGTCGGTCAAAAAATAATAACACGCCACGAATTCCGTAGGTACCTAATATTTTTTATTCAACTGCAATTCATAGATGATCATAATTATACTCATAAAGTAATCGAGGTAACTATTTAAGACCACAAAGAACACACCAACCTAAGTTGTTGCTTATTTAAATATTTTCCTACCTATAGAATATTTTACCATCTTACTCACAAAGTAAACATAGGTCCGCGAGCGTAGGTAATCCATCTTTGTCGTTGGAGAGCAAACATTTCAATATCTACTGAAGACTTCAGCTTAGCTTAGCTTTCGTGCCGGATTACCGCGGCCATGACACCGAGCAAACTTTACTTGGTTTAAGATCTAACGTCCAAGTCTGTGTATCGAATGGATTTAGTTATATCTGCAAGTATTTTGTTGGGTTTTACGTCACTGACGTAAAAATCGATGTGAGAAATGAGTTAGTGCGTAACACAGAAGATTTAAGATTTCTATGGCGCGGAATATAAAGCAGTTATATGATCAAGAGTGCATTTAAACTACGTATAAAATACTACATACTGGAGATTTTAGGTGATTTTTGTGAACAATAAATTTTCTAGACTCCAGATTGTTTGGATAACTTAAGGGCAACTTAATAATGTGTTTTTCTTTTAAAGGGATTTTTTTCCCAAACTATAGGAGGTGAGAGTTTAAACAGGTAGCCGGCGATTGACTTGAGTCCTCTCTTCCTCAATCTTCTGAGTGAAGTTTCAGATTATAGCCAGAGGCATCAATCTAGCTAGATCTAGAGAGATTCCTTGAACCCTTATGGTAGTATCTAAAAAAAAAGGTGTGAATGTATTTGTATGAAACGAAACGAAAAGAAAGGCAATCATCTCCATTTTTTAAGTGGCGCCATCTATTTCTATTAAGACTAACTATTGTACTCACGCAAGCACCATCTATCCTTACAACTGAGAACTAATTTTACATGTAGTTAAACGTCATAGGAAGCAATTCAGTAATTAACCGCTAGATGGCGCCTTAGATAGTTCAGGTATGAATAAACAGATGGCGCTATTCTTAAGTTTCGGCTGTTCATTCCGGTATCAGCAGACTGCATTATTTTTTTTCAAGTTGGTAATTGGATCATCATTAAGTTTTTCCTATAAAAAAAAATAAACCAACTTCTAAAATCATTAAAAAGTTTTAAAAAATCCTTTACTTCGGTCTAGAAGTCAGTGTCTATTGTAATAAGCTTATTATAATGAAATACTTACAATAAATTCGTCTATCTATGTCTATTTCGCCACCGATTTCTGGACCGATGCACCTAAAGGATTTTTATTGCTTTTTATTATAGTGTTTGAGAAATAGGTTAAGTACTTAAGTATATTTTTTTGTAAAAAGTTTTTATTTTTAGCTTTTCTATTCTAGTCAAAATCCATCACGGTGTAAAGTTCTCGTCAATGCGAATAATATACCTAAGCCCAAATACGAGCTAGTAAATATATACCGTTACGGACCCCTCTCGTCTCCACCATAAGGGTGGAACTAAACGTTCACTGTTTCATAATGTTAACAGACATTAAGTATGTAGGTACATACATCTGAGTATTATTAAGTTTTTATCTTATAAGTGCATACAATTTTCAAAAGTTGCCCTCGATTTCGCATGGTTTTCATCACCAGATCCTGACTTAATGTCAATAAGACCACCTGGGAAGTTATACCCTATCGGATAAAAAAATGGCCTCGTACTTAATCGGTGAATCTTATAAGTAAATAAAAATAAAGATTCTGACAATTTGAGAACTTCCTCTTTTTATTGAAGTCGGTTAAAAATGCTCTATTAAACTATGACACATGTTTCTTTGGCATTCATAAAATTAGCTAAGTACCTAAGTACCTACAAATTAGTAGGTACTTAGACACCTATAAATCGAAATCGTAATTAGTACCTAGTATTATTAGCNTTTTGTATTTTGGCTCGTTGTAGGTAATAGATAGGTTAATTTTTCGTAGAAAATGGTACGGAACCCTTCGTGTGTGAGTCCAACTCGCACTTGACCGGTTTTTAGTATACAATAAAGTCAGTTAGCTCGGCTACTTTCACAAAGGCCTATTTCCCTAGCGAAAATAATTGTCTCCTTTGCAATCTCAAAACCACTTCAATCAGAAAAAAGTGTATTAGGACAATCTCACGACAGCAAGTGTTCGCCCGACGGTATCGAGACAGATATTTATGTTTCATTATATGACTGACTAAATTATTAATGCTAGACTAAAATTTTAAAATATTTGTGCCATGTAAAATGTCGAGAATGCCGGTGAAAGCTATTGTGTACTTAGCTGAAAGATTCGATAAGTTTTAAAGCAAATAAGACCTATTAAGTACTTATTATACTTACAGTTTAAAATATATTGTTTTAGTTGTGGACTATAATGTAGTAATGAGAAAATGTGTAAGAGAAATAACAGGTAAGAGGAGGGAATTTTAAGATCTCCCTAAAAGTAAGCTTGAAAACGCTAGAAGTTAAATAGAAACCTATTTATGCGAGCAATGAGTTAGAAAAGGAGGTCGGTCAAAAAATAATAACACGCCACGAATTCCGTAGGTACCTAATATTTTTTATTCAACTGCAATTCATAGATGATCATAATTATACTCATAAAGTAATCGAGGTAACTATTTAAGACCACAAAGAACACACCAACCTAAGTTGTTGCTTATTTAAATATTTTCCTACCTATAGAATATTTTACCATCTTACTCACAAAGTAAACATAGGTCCGCGAGCGTAGGTAATCCATCTTTGTCGTTGGAGAGCAAACATTTCAATATCTACTGAAGACTTCAGCTTAGCTTAGCTTTCGTGCCGGATTACCGCGGCCATGACACCGAGCAAACTTTACTTGGTTTAAGATCTAACGTCCAAGTCTGTGTATCGAATGGATTTAGTTATATCTGCAAGTATTTTGTTGGGTTTTACGTCACTGACGTAAAAATCGATGTGAGAAATGAGTTAGTGCGTAACACAGAAGATTTAAGATTTCTATGGCGCGGAATATAAAGCAGTTATATGATCAAGAGTGCATTTAAACTACGTATAAAATACTACATACTGGAGATTTTAGGTGATTTTTGTGAACAATAAATTTTCTAGACTCCAGATTGTTTGGATAACTTAAGGGCAACTTAATAATGTGTTTTTCTTTTAAAGGGATTTTTTTCCCAAACTATAGGAGGTGAGAGTTTAAACAGGTAGCCGGCGATTGACTTGAGTCCTCTCTTCCTCAATCTTCTGAGTGAAGTTTCAGATTATAGCCAGAGGCATCAATCTAGCTAGATCTAGAGAGATTCCTTGAACCCTTATGGTAGTATCTAAAAAAAAAGGTGTGAATGTATTTGTATGAAACGAAACGAAAAGAAAGGCAATCATCTCCATTTTTTAAGTGGCGCCATCTATTTCTATTAAGACTAACTATTGTACTCACGCAAGCACCATCTATCCTTACAACTGAGAACTAATTTTACATGTAGTTAAACGTCATAGGAAGCAATTCAGTAATTAACCGCTAGATGGCGCCTTAGATAGTTCAGGTATGAATAAACAGATGGCGCTATTCTTAAGTTTCGGCTGTTCATTCCGGTATCAGCAGACTGCATTATTTTTTTTCAAGTTGGTAATTGGATCATCATTAAGTTTTTCCTATAAAAAAAAATAAACCAACTTCTAAAATCATTAAAAAGTTTTAAAAAATCCTTTACTTCGGTCTAGAAGTCAGTGTCTATTGTAATAAGCTTATTATAATGAAATACTTACAATAAATTCGTCTATCTATGTCTATTTCGCCACCGATTTCTGGACCGATGCACCTAAAGGATTTTTATTGCTTTTTATTATAGTGTTTGAGAAATAGGTTAAGTACTTAAGTATATTTTTTTGTAAAAAGTTTTTATTTTTAGCTTTTCTATTCTAGTCAAAATCCATCACGGTGTAAAGTTCTCGTCAATGCGAATAATATACCTAAGCCCAAATACGAGCTAGTAAATATATACCGTTACGGACCCCTCTCGTCTCCACCATAAGGGTGGAACTAAACGTTCACTGTTTCATAATGTTAACAGACATTAAGTATGTAGGTACATACATCTGAGTATTATTAAGTTTTTATCTTATAAGTGCATACAATTTTCAAAAGTTGCCCTCGATTTCGCATGGTTTTCATCACCAGATCCTGACTTAATGTCAATAAGACCACCTGGGAAGTTATACCCTATCGGATAAAAAAATGGCCTCGTACTTAATCGGTGAATCTTATAAGTAAATAAAAATAAAGATTCTGACAATTTGAGAACTTCCTCTTTTTATTGAAGTCGGTTAAAAATGCTCTATTAAACTATGACACATGTTTCTTTGGCATTCATAAAATTAGCTAAGTACCTAAGTACCTACAAATTAGTAGGTACTTAGACACCTATAAATCGAAATCGTAATTAGTACCTAGTATTATTAGCAGTACCTGTTTATTACAGGTACTGTAGGTCCCTAATTAATAAACAGGTCCTTTATGATGTATCAGTGAATGTCGGTAGGTAGGTACTTACTTAACACATAGAACCCACCGGTAGGTACGTAGGTACAGACGACAGCAGGTCAACGTATACGAACGAATCTGACAAATTTTAGATTTTCAATCTTCTACCATTGTGATAAGGTTGAAAATCTATTGCAGAAATTTGACAGATTGTGGTAACTTGATGTGCTGTCGTCTGTACCTGCCTATTCATTAGTACTTACCAAGTTGTGGTACACTTCTCTAATGTGCCTGCGTATCTATTACCTCGTGCCCACCTAGCTATGTGTACCTACAGACAGATGACAGCACATCACAATTTGGCAAATTTCTTCAATCGATTTTCAACCTTATCGCAATAAAGGAAGGTTCGGTTGGCAATTCATTGGTAAAATACGACAGATTCGGGTAGGTTGGTCTACTGTTGTCTGTACCTGCCATCCCTACATTTATCTAAATACTAGCATCTGCCAGCGGTTTCACCCGCGTCCCGTGGAAACTACTCAGCGCACCCGGATAAAAAGTAGCCTATAGCCTCCCTCGATAAATGGGCTAAGTATCTAACACTGAAATATTTTTTCAAATCGGACCAGTAGATCCTGAGATTAGCGCGTTCAAACAAAGAAACAAACAAACTCTTCAGCTTTACAATATTAGTATAGATGTGCATGCATTGTCTACAAAAGTATTGCATAACTAGACACCGAGGAAAAGATTTCGTAGTTCACTCATTTAAATCTAAGTATCTAGGTACTTAATACTTAACTAGCTTCCGCCAGCGGTTTCACCCGCTTTACCGTAACTACTGCGCGCACTGGGATAAAGAGTAGCCTATAACCTTCCTCGATAAATGGTCTATCTAACACTGAAAGAATTTTTCAAATCGGACCAGTAGTTCCTGAGATTAGCGCGTTCAAACAAACAAACAAACAATTCAGCTTTATAATATTGGTATAGATAGAGCCCCCTTTACAACTTTGTTCCAAGGATGTCTACAATAATTTATTAATTTCGGTGATGATCATACCATTTTGTTATATTGATAACACAGGGACACAGAAGCCCCTATTTTTTTAAATCCAGATAGGCAGAGGCAACTAAATAGGTAGGTGGATAATATGAAACATGGTTCAAAAGGCAATAAATAAATAACAATAAATATACCCACAGGTGTCATCTGAATGGCTACCGATCAGCGGCATTCCTTAGTTATTTTTTGTTGTTGTTTAATAACTATCTTAAAAAAAAACCGGCCAAGTGCGAGTCGGACTCGCACATGAAGGGTTCCGTTCCATTATTTATGAAAAATAAACGTACCTATTACCTAAAATTAGCCAAAACACAAACTTTTCTCGACAACAAAAAATAACTTTGTTTTTCATACAAATATTATGAATAACAAAGTTATAATTTGCGGTTACTGCAAAAGTGCTATATCTCAAAAACCACTGACTGTATCTTGTTCAAACCAATTTTGGTTGATAGTTTTTGTTAAGATCTATAACATATATTTTTTTTAGATTTTTCATTCTGGTAGTTTAGAAATTACAGGGGGGGGGACACAAATTTTAGCACTTTGAAAGTGTATTACTTTGAAATGATTGACTTTGAGAAAAAATGGTTTGAGAAACCTCAATCTCATTTTTAAAGACCTATCTATAGATACCCCACAAGAATAGGTTTGATGAAAATTCTTTTTTTTTTTTATTTTCAGTTCCATGTATGGAGAGCCCCCCTCTAATATTATTATTTTTTTATTTTTGTATAAAAATCGTAAAGCGGTCAATATAATACATCTACCTACCGAGTTTAACTATGAGTCCTAATAGTTTCGGAAAAAAAGTGGCTGTGAACATACGACAGACAGACAGACAGACAGACAGACAGACAGACAGACATGACGAATCTATAAGGGTTCCGTTTTTTGCCATTCGGCTACGGAACCCTAAAAAGGATTAGAAGGGTCTTTGTCGCATCCAATCTTTCACGGTTCGTCCGGGAATTGTGAAGTTAGGAAATAAGTCATGCGTTATCATGTCCAGTATCATGAGCGTGAAATTTAATCAATTTGGTATCGTAAGTTAATATTTTTATGGCTTCATCCTATGGATCGGTTTATATCGATGGATTAGTACCTAGATGTTTGGTTGACTTTCTGAACTCAATCAATAAGGAAGGATAAAAATTCTATTGATAAAATTAATTTGATAAAATATTTCAGTCACAGGGTTAAATTCATAAAAATCATACTCATATCGTTCATTGCATTCCTTATGTAAGGTGAAAATATAGAATAAATGATACAAATAAGGACCCAGCAACCGTTGAATGATATTTGAAATTCAGGAAAATTTGTGTTTGATTGTTTTACTTTGGTGTATGCCATCGATAAAAAACTAGGATAAATTACCTATGTGAGCCAAAACTATGGCCAGCGATGGTCATGGTGATAACTGCGAATACCGCGATAATTCAAGCAGTAGCCAGTTGCCGGCTGTCAACACCAACAACAATAAATAAACGACATGAATATAGTAGCGAGCTCTACGAACGCGCCCGGCGCTGTTTCCGAACGCAACGCTCGCCAGTTTGCGAGCGCATGCGCCCGGTGTTTGACGTGTGGTTATTGTGAAATTTTCACTCTACGTTTTTGACGTTAGATATTTCGTAAAAATCTCCGCAGTGATAGTGTTTATATTATTTTCTTCCAGTAGTTTAGTATAAAATTAAGTTAAAATGGAAAGAAATGACCGCAAAACGAACTCTCGTAACCATACAATCACAATAGACCGAGATTCTAAGTTTATATTGCGAAAAATAATTTTGGATTTCGCCATTCTATTTTGTGGTGAGTTATTTATTATCTTTGATTGATTATTTATGAATGAAACTGTGTTATTTGCAGGGAAAATGAGAATTCACGTACTGCTTTTATATTTATCGAAACCGGCGATTGTAGTATAGTATTATCGAACACACAACTTGTGTACAAAGATTAATTTATCGTTTATCAACATTGTTTAAACACCGACTAAACTATAAAATAATATAATTCAACATTTATTTGCAAAATTCGACACACTTTTCAAACCCTGAGTAGTTACCTACATATTCTAAGTAGCAACCAAAATTATACAAAATACTACTACATAATTATGAATAAAACATAAGTTCATAATGTAACCGTTATCAGTAAGTAGGTATACAAAACAAACATCAAATACCTATGTAAACAATAGTGATGTAATAATGGTTTTATAACTATGAGGAATATTATTAGTGGATATATTAATTACTGTTACTGGGTTACCAGTTTTATTTACCTAAACTTTATTTAGTAATATTAATCACAGAATTTATGTCAGTGAACTTATTTTATTTAAACATTCGATTACTTAATAAATTAGTTCATGCTAACAAGATTATGACTGTCTCAGTTCATTCATAAACTTTATTAGATTAATATTATTAATTAATTTTTAATGATGTATTATAGTTTGATAGAAACCTATACAATTGCATTAGACATTTTTGGCTGTACGCTAAAGTAACCACTGCCCATCAGCTGATTATGAATAAAATTGCGCATATTTTTTTTTTTAGTAAAACCACATAAAACTTAAAATGGTGAAATAAAAATGACAAACAGCCATGTACTTTGCACTTAGGTAACAAAACATTTTATATAAAAGAAATATTATCAACACTTATTCGCATTGAATTTTTAAACAAGTTGTTTATTTAAACAATATTTATTATTTCTATTTTAATTTGTCTATGGCTTGCCTTCTTTTTAAAAACTTAGTTGTAAGAACACTAATATCTCAACTTTATCTTTAGATCTTTATTTAATTACATCATTAAGTTCATCAAAGTCGGTTTAGCCCTGATTGGAGATTTCATTAAATTGTCAGGGACTAAACATGTACATAAATACATATTCAAAATATTGTAATGTTATGTATAGAGATCTCATAAGACCTCATTCAATCATCATTTGTTTGTCTGTAAAATATGTCCCGTAGTGATTGATGTTGCCGTCACATTTTGAACATGTGATACTATTGTATAAGGAAAAAGATAATAAGTATTTTCCTTAAATCTAATTATTTAAAAATATGTAAGTAAACAATTGTAACATGTCCATGGTCAATTACAGATTCATTTATTAAATATTTTGTGATTAGAATCAACTAGGCATCATATAAAGAAAAAATTCAAATATAGAAACTATAGAACAGTTACAATTCTTACCTGCCAGTTCTAATCTAAGCGATCCATCCAAAAAGGTTGACTGCTCCAAATGCAAACTTTTTACCGGACTACTGAGTAGTGTTAACGTTTTTTCCTCAGTAAATAAAGACTGACATAACAAGAGTTTACTGACATATTAACATGTTAAACCAATGGTTGTGTTGCACTGACAGCACAGTGGCCCCATTGATTGACCAGTCACATTCCCATTCAAATGCTGTACTTGGAAATATTCCATTTTGTTATATTGTTGCTTGATGTGGCTATTTTTAGATTATAGATTGTAAATAGGTTTTGTTTTGAAGTCTAGATGTTTGAAGTTCTATATTATTTCATAAATGTTTTTTTTTATAAAAAAAATACTGAGAACATGATGATAATCCAATTGTATTGATGACTAGGTTTTCCCGCGGTTGCACCCGTGTCCTGAGGAACTTATTCCCGTACACGGATAAAATATAGCTAGCAACTCGGGATTACTCGGGAATAGTGTAGCTTCCTAATAGTGTACGAATTTTTCAAATCTGTTCATTAGTTTCGGATCCTTTTAGGTGCAGACAAAATAAAATTTCCTCTTTACTACCTATATTACTTATAAGTAGATAGAGAGAAGAAAATCTTAATTAGCAATTATTGTGGCATACTTAGTGCACTAATTAACAAAAGTTTGTAAGTAAGTAGGTACCTAACCAGAATCCATTTAACTTGTTGAACTTTTAGTTTTGATTGGGAATTCCAACAATTGATAATTTTCTCGGGTTTTTAACTATATCAGTACTGTAGGTAAGTACCTAAATCATACCTACTTAATTATGAGTTATTATGTGCCTGTCTCTATCTGTAGACAGGTCAATTCTGTAAATTAAATATATTTCCAAAATAACTATCAGGGGGTGATTAGGGATCGATACTGATGCCAAAAATGCAATCAGTAAAAAAAATCTGTCTATCTGTATAACCGTTATAGAAACAAAAACTACTCGACGGATTTTAACGAAACTTGGTACAATTTCAGATCTTTGATTATGACGACCCGTAGTCACTGGCATAAGCGACATGATCCGTGAACGAAGTCACTGGCAGAAGCTAGTTCAATAAAAAACTTTTTGAGAGGCTGCTGAAACTTAAATGTATCACAAAATAATTATAGGAACACTAAATAAAGCATTAAAATCGAAATAATGGATCACCATTTACCTATTTATGTTCTACAAACGTTAACACATGTAACCGGCCTCAAAGCTACGCGAACGAGATCGCGTGTTTGAGCTAACTTGCTATTTAGTTAGCACTACCATTCACTGCCGTATTCCCACGCGCAATATCTGCATTTTATGAAAATAGCCTGCTTTCATAAATAACGTGCGTATTAATTTCTTGAATACTGAAGTGATCGGAAATTAGGTAGGTATATTTCTTATTATGCTTGCTGAACAGTTGGTTTCTTTGAACGCGTTAATCCTAGGAACTACTGGGCCGATTTGAAAAATTCTTTCAGTGTTAGGTAGTCCATTTATGGAGGAAACCTATTGGCTATTTTTTATCCGGGTGCGTGGAGTAGTTCCCTCGTGGTGCAGGTGAAACCTTTGGTGGTAGCTAGTCATTTATACGAGAGGGAATTACGTCCCACATGCGGTTCAAATGTCACTTATGTCCGTTTCTTGTATACCATTTATCTACATGTCAAAGTTCATTCGTTTTAGCGTGAAACCGCTAGTAAACAAACAGGGATAACAAGGATTTTAACTTGAAACAGAACCCTTCGTCCTGTTCCTAAATTCTGAGTTCAAAAATAAGGAAAATCTTTTCATATCGATCGAATATTTACGAGCTGAATCAATTCAATCCCCTTTCATAAAATTAAATTTAGAACATCGTCAATGCTCTCATAAAAAAAAAGAAATCTAGGCAGTCAAGGCAACCTCTCCCTATCTCATATCCCAGGTTCGCAGGATGTGAGTTGATGTTCGCGTTCAGAGCCCGCCAAACAAAGTGGCAGGTAATTGGCCGCCTGTCAAAACATCCGACGCAGAGACCTGTCAGATTAAACGTATCCGTTAAGTAGGCTCGTGTATGACAGGATGCCGTGCCGTGTGAGAAGAGAAAAAGCATTCCAATTTTAATTTTTGAATCTCGCGCTTTTATTTTGTTGGCAGTTTTTTTTTCTTTATTATTCTGGCACTCCACGGTTTGTGTTAGCCAGTGTCAACTGTCAAGTTGTTGCCAGTTTATAATTTTCAAAAACGAGAATCTCAATAAATTGATTCTGATTCCAAATTCCTTTTCTAAATTTGAATTAGGTTAGGTCCAAGTACACTGACAATATAAACGTCCGTAATTCTTAAACAGCTGTATACTTTGATTTGAACGAGAAAATGTCATAGTAAACTGTTCTTTTAAGAAAACTGGCGTTTATGTTGGCGGTGATCTTGGGCCTCGTGAATGTCAACGTAAATCAGTGCTATCTGGCTGACATTTTGTGATTCAGGCTTTCCCTGTATTGAAAAGTAGCTGACCTTTCCATATTCTTGCTGCTGTGCCCTCAAGGGAAGTCCTCCAACGTGTACTTTGTACTGTGGTTAGATTATGGGGTGTATAGAATCTAGTCTACATCAACTAAGCATTTCCATCTAATACTCTCTTCAGATTGTGTTCTGAGCATCCTATCCGTAAAAGGACCAAAGTATAAGGAACAAACATTTGCCAAAAGGGTGCATTCATATTAAACTTGTGTTAGATTTTGTAATATTTGTTTTTGAGTTGTAGGGTCTTATACAAAGTTCGGTGATAAAGACATCTCTTGGTATTGGCGTCAGTAACGAAAATTACCTTTTTCAAAATTGTTATTAATGAAAACGATAGGTCGTCAAACCATTCCCTATAGTACAAGTAAATAAACTTTTCCATACTATACAGCTCCAATAAATACCGAGAACACATCAACACAATTTCTCTTAGAAACCATAATTTTATTTAAGTAACAGTTAATGACTGACTATTATAATGACGTTTAAGACTTATTACAGTACTATACAGATGCCTATACGCAATATTAATTAATTAAATTGACCTTTAAAGAAATTACTGGAAATTGACGCGTGACATTACTTTTATGTGTTCTTGAGCAAGCAGGTACCTACTTAGGTGAAGGATCTTCTGTTGATGATTTAGCACCTATAGAAAAAAATGGCAGTTTGAGCCTTTCGTTCATCGTAGTTCTATAGTCATGGTCAATATTTGGTAGTCATAGTTTTCCATGCATTTTTCTTATTTTGAAGTAAACTTAAGTTTAATATAATTAGGGACCTAGATCTACAGTTTGTTACGCATAACTTTTTTTTTATATCGATGGGAAATCATCACTATGACCCCTCCCGCTGTGGGTGACAGCGGGAGGGAGTGTCAGACTTTTACTGACTAAAACCCACCGTGTTCCTTCGGGAGCTCTTTGTGTGCCAGGGCCGCGTTAACTCTTTCGAACAACCCGCAGCCCTTGTTACACATAACTAAAATCAGGACTACAAGTACTTGCATAATTTCTTCTACCCATATGGTACCCATACAGATAAGAACAAAGTACTGTACTCCGTCTTTGAAAAACGGCAAAAAACGCTTTTAAGAATTATCTCCCACACACCTGTTTGTAATTAAGCGCGGTATATCAGAGAATTTCTCCGAAACGTAACTAATGTACAGTTAAGTCGTACTTAAAAACTTAAGCACTTGCTTAACACGTCTAAGTGGATGTATTGCAACCAGCTTTGCGGTATCTCACTTAAACATTCACAATAATTAGTCGGTATGGCAAAAGAGTAAGAAAAATTGTTATTAGATAAGACACCTGTTGTATTATGCCTACATATTACGTGACTCAGCGCGGTCATATAATTTGTGTAGCAGAAGGCATATGATTAAGTTGTTCGTAAATAATATCTGTATGCACATTGAAAATTACGATACTACAAAAGAATTATTGTTCATTAAATTAAAGTAAATTATCTTCCATTAGATTGATGTTCTACATGTCTATGACGTCATTAGATGTCCCATTTAGTTCTCTCGTTTGTAAATAGGTATAATGTCTATGATAATTGGACATTCTAGTAATTGAGTTTATTAATAAACTTAGCTAATGACCTTAATGAATAATGTGCGTTTTAGTGCAGTCCTAGGCAGTAAACTTCGCGTTAGAGCTTTATAATACCAATGAATATTACAACTATGCTAATTGTGTAGACGACAGCACATCAAGTTACCACAATCTGTCAAATATCTGCAATAGTTTTTCAACCTTATCACAAAAGCGGATAGGTTAATGTTTGATTGGTAAAATTTGACAGATTCACATTGACCTGCTGTCGTCTGTACATCGTCTCGTTAAAGGAAAACAATTAAGTATTGTAATCATTAATTTTATTGTTAATCCTTAATACCAGACATATTATGAATTATTACCAATTAATTAATATTCATGTACGAAACAAAAACCTGACACGAGAGTGCAGGCTTATTAATGCACTTGCATGAATACATTACGAGTATTCAATAAGTTTTTGTTATTAATCGCTATCTCATTATCTTGTAAGGTCTATAATTAGTTTTCTTTTAGTCTTTGCTTGATTGGACAATAATTATGTAACGGTGAAAGTTGTGTGACTATGTAATTGATAATTAATTGTTGCGTTAGCTTTGGATTATGTTTATTATATCACAATGTGTTGGTATTCCCTAGCCAGTTAGGCAAGTAGGCAGGATAACAATTATTAGGTACTATTACCCAATTAAGTAATTACTATAGTCAATGAGGAGTATGAGGACTCAACCGTAAAAGAAAAATGACGATTTTGGATTCGAAAAAAGTTCAGTTAAGAAAAGTTAATTTAACTTCTAAAGGTCATTCAATTACTTTTTTCTTATTGTTTCCTGATTAATGTTGGTACATTTATACTGGTAATAAAGTGTGGGTGTGTTAGCTCAGTTTTATTTTTTCAATTATGACCAATAGATTTTAGTAGTAGTAGTAATTAGTTTAAAGGTTGCCTGGGGCGACTCAGAACTCTTCACAGGACCTATACACCGCACATTAAACTTTGCACGCCTCCAGCTTATTAATGAATATCTATAATTTTCTCATTTACAGTTTCTATTAATTGACTGCCTGCAATAACTTATCCGCAACATAATTCGTTTGGTTTCATAACGAGAATTTCTATTTAACATAAAATAAAAAAATACAATTGATAGTATTTCAGTTTTCTCAGATGCCATTGGTTTGATTCATATTTTTATTACCTCTTGAACTTATTTATCGGCAGAATACGTACGCAGTATAATTAATACGCTAGGCATTTGTCTTCTAATTAGTATTTACCATGTTTAAACACCTTTAATGGCACGTGTCATATAGTTACATGATAAATACATACCAGAACGCGTGTTAATCTTCATGCAACAGTAATTATGAGGGTGTAAATTACATTGATTGACGCTAATAACGAGACAAATTTTAATGTCTTTGCTGACCTCTGTTTGCGATAAGATTGCTTATTTATCACTGACATAGAAACAAACAATTTTGTTCTTACTTGTTTAGTTTTAACTTATGCTATTATTTCGTCACGACTTCAATGTCACCATTTTTAACACGCACAAAAAAATTGTGTACAATTTTACGCAACCTTTCTACGTCATCCGTTTTATGCCTATCGCCGCATCTCTCAATGTTGCTTACTCTTTGTCCACGCACACTGGTTGAGTACTTACATCGTTCCCACGTGGAGTGCCCTTTATCAATATTTGTATCTACCTGCACTATCACCTGCGATATCCGTACCTTACTACAGCTGTACACTGAAGTTAATCTGTTGTATTTCACTTTATCTAATGAAAGGGTATTTGTAGTTTCATTTTAATTATGTTTACTTACTATCTCGCTAGATTAAGTGGTTCTGTTTTACTTGTAACCACATGTATTTAGCTAGACATACTGTCATTCTCTTCTCTCTATGGTCTTCGGGTTACCTAATGTTTTTCATGAAAACTTTAATAACATCACTGCCATCTTAGTGTCATTATTAATCTAGGACATATTTGAAAATATCCTATTTAAACATTTCCTTTCTGGCTTTATGTACCTCGACACCATGTTAACCTAGTTTAGGTATTTTGGTTCCCAAAACCCCAGCAATGGTACCCATAATTCATCTGTCTCCATCATCAATCCAACAATCGTATCCTTATTTACACTAATCAAATTCCTGTTCAGTGATGTCCCCAATTGGTGGTGTAACTCCTAAACGATACCTTCCTGAGTACGTGGGCTGAAGCCAGGGTGAAATTACATGCTGAACTGAATCAATTAAATGATAGCCTGGGAGGAAATTAAATATCCTTAGCGACAATTGGGAGTGGAAGGGAAAAAGGGTTGTACTGGATGACCCATTTTTAAACGGTTTTATTTAGGTCAGGGTGTTTGTTTGTTTGGGTCAAATCTTGTAATTGAAATTTAACCCTCTTCCCGTTAACCGATTGATCTGAAATTTGGTATACGCCTTTGATTCCGGTGACAATACAATAATCCATATTCAATATTATTGTGAATCCAAGATGGCCGCCGCTACAAGATGGCGGACAACTTAGTTTTTTT
>NWSH02000210.1:2818433-2838250 GCA_002382865.2 Heliothis virescens
ATAGTGAGAGTATATTACTCGCTGGTATTTAACTCGTGCGTCCCTGTGTGACCGACTCACGTCCAGTACCCTGGTATTACAAACATAGGCCTTATACTTACCCCCGGATACGTTGTAGCATTCAACATGTGAAGAAATTTTTTCATTAATCGTTCAGCGCTTTTTTTTAATTTCATTCGCGAAACAAAAACAAAGCATTACATACAGTACAATAACAGCAGAATAATTTAATAATGTCGATGTTTTGGCTTAACGTAGATACATTAATTATTAAATGTATAACACATATTCAGCTTTAGGTTATAAATCTATTTTAGCTTAGAGAAAATTAAACACTACAATAATTATATTTATAAAGTTTTAAGATGTAGACAGATTTTAATTTGTGGGTTTTTCAGCACAGGTTCGTCAGATTTTCTCCACTACCTATACTGGATATAAAGATCATCACCATCCGTTTTCCACTTCGGCGTCATCATTTTTTCGCCTCGTTACTAAGTAGAGAATTTTCTCTAACTTATTTCGTCTTGTTGTCATTGAGGATTCGCTGTGTTGACTTCACGACACTGTACACTCGCTCGTATATCACACTATCAGTCGTTCGACAATTATTAACGTCAGCGTTATTTTTGTGGCCTAAATAAGACGACCCCTTTTTAGGTTTTGGCTTTTAAGATGATTAAGTATCCCGAAAAAAAATAAATACATACGTTGCTGTTATTCAATTATTAAATCCCCCCCCTCCTCCCTATGTGATGTTCCGGTGAATTTTTTAGGAACCCCTCCCCCCCTCTTCAACCTCACTGATTAATGAATCGAGTCTTTCTTATCAGACGATAGTTTTTACGACCATAATTACTCTCCTTTTAATGGGATTTTTACTTTATTGTCTCTCGCTGCTATCGAATTTAAAACTTAAAATTTTGTTTCTATTTTAGATTTTTGTTTTCTTATTTTCTTTTCCATTTTAATAATAATCTTTTTTTTTTTACGAATACTTATAGTGGCTGATAGGCGTTTACATAACATTATTAAAATTGTCCATTAATTAATCTGGCCATTGGTAATTATTTATTCCTCCACCGCTGTTTTCGTGAGTAAGTACTCGGTTTTTAGTTGCCGTATGAATCGTCATGTATTACCACTCCTAACGTGCAAGAGATAAGAATCTGTATCCAGTTGCTTTCACATCAAAAATAGATTCGTCTTTATCGTCCATGTATTCTCCATTATTCCAATTTTTTATTAGGATATGGGAAAATACCCTTCATATTAATTCCTTCTCGAGAGTTCAGATTTACAAAAATTTGACACTACTTCAATACTGTTTCATATTTACACATTACTGCCCATTATTAATTCTACAATTCGTAGAGGTCGGCACAGGCTCTTGTCGGTCCCCAATTCATAATTAATCCCTCTCGAGTCATACTTTGTGCAGAGATCATCCCAGGGCCTTTTGATTCTATTTTTTGTTAATTTATTTTATATTTTTTATATTTTTATTCTTATTTTTTTTTTTTTTTTTTTTTTTACATTTTTTCATCTGTTTTTATTTTTTTTATCATTATTTTTGTTTTATCTTTTCATTTATTTTTATTTTTAATTTTGGCTTTTTTTTTTTTTTTTGTATCGTTTTCTAGTTTTTTTTTGTTTTTATTTTTTTTCTTTTTTTTTTTTTTTTTCTTTTTTTTGTCTTATTATTTCTTTTGATTTACTTTTTATTGTAGATTTCTTTTCTTTTTATTTTTCATTGCTGTTTTCACAGAGTATACTCCAAAACTAGTTATTAATTTAGTTATAAGAAAACACGGGTATGATATGTAAAGACTGTCAATTACTTTAAAAGAATAAAAAAGTTACTAATATAATTTTTAACTAATTCACGGCTACTTTAATCAGGTTCCTAGATATGAGTTCGGGTAATAGTTTATCAGGACAAATCTATTCATATAGAAAAGTAATAAAAAATTATAAAACTATTTCTATGACACTATCTTTCAGATATTGCTAATTTAGACTTTATCTTTGGAACCTGAGAATGATAGAAACATGGTCTTTCATCAATTATTAACAAAGAATATCTAGAAATATCTATATTCCAGATATCACTTACTCAATATAAAATGAAGTCAATCGATTATCCAACCCACAATCGCCTTATACCCATTACACAGGATAGCAATCAGAAGTCTAACATACAACAAAAACGTTATCGTGTATCGAAACCTGCGACCCTCCGCAAGACTTATTTTGTTACCACCCGTAATTCTGTGTTTCTTTCAATGGCTGACGATACGATAGAAACTGTTTATTGGACCAATACCCTACTAACGTATTCTTAGGTAATTTAAGCAGTCGACGTTCAGTTTTCATAGTTTGTTTGCGATGAAAACAGCTAAAACCTATTGAACATAGAAAAGTGAAATTGATCTAGATATAAAACTTCATAAACTAAAAAAAACATAAAGTAAGCCATCGAACCTGTGTGATTATTATCCGTACTACAGATATCTAGCCTACATGACAAAAATGGTATACATACTCATACGTACCGTACAAACGCTTCTACTCCTATTTCTGGTTTTACGCTCCTTCATAGGCCAGTTTTTCAAAAATTGGCTTAGGCCGCCTTAGAATATCAAAAAACACATCTAAACAAATGTAATACTGACGCCATACCTGTAAGTGAGCAAACAATATTTACCTAGTTAGCTTAGTATTATGAACTGGCCTTTGTAGACCGATAGCTCATACTGTCATACCTATTTACTCCGATCCAAGAGCTTAACCATAAGTCGGCCGCCTCTCAACACATGACATAGAACCAGATATACATACACACCCTGAAACTTGATTACTTTACCAACCCTACATTGAGTAAGGTAGTTTAATCTTACTACTACAGTAAAATTCTGTTAAGGAGGGCAGTCGTGCACTCCGCGCGTTTTGGACTGCTATTAGAGTCTCTAACTCTCTCAGAATATGTCAAATGTATAATTAACTTACCGGGCCTATTAAATAGCAAGCTTCAAATGTACAGTGTCCTCGATACTATATGAAAGAAAGATAACTACCGAATTAAGATATCTCTAGAAAAGTTATAATAAATATAGATTTACTCCTTAACTTCACCGATCTATTGTGAAATCTCAACAATGTACTCTTACCTTACTCTTATGATTCTGCCGTGTCACCTGCTTCTGAGTGTTATGCCTTAACCCATCTTCTCCTTAACGTCTCGTTATATAGCCTGGCCACTTTATTCTATTATGCGCTTAACCTCATATCCCTCTCAGTGTCAGTTGCCTCGTACTCTTATTTTTAAACGTAAATACACCGCCCAAGTGGTATACTCTTAAATATTAGTTAGATTATATTTTGACATACGACTGATCTAGTTAGATCAGTGTCTGTTGTGCTTATTTCGAAGATGAGATAATATTTCTCAACTAGGTATAATCTCGCGGCAGTGCTATTACCAAAGTAAACACAATATGGGTACTAACTTCTCACAAAAGTGAAACTGGAGTTTCAGCATCATGTTCAATCTGGTTTTTATGTGCTGAATAAATTACAACATTCGATACTATACTTTGAAGAATCCACTAATATAAATGGGCGAAAGAGAAAACTATAGTTTACATCTGTGATCTGTCACACCATTATAAGTGAAAACGTAATCTTCCAATGTGTATAACTAGACGAAAACCAGCCCGGTTCGTATCACGCTGTCGAGTGCTTTCTCAAGCAGATCATTTATAACAGTGTTCTTCGTACTGGCCCGGCCAGTTCGTGTAACGCTAAAGCGCCGCAATTAAAATCGGTCGCCCCGTTCCCGAGCAACACCATCCTCTTGGGCAGGGCTCCACAGAGATAAGGGTTGTGATCTGTTAATCCAGAAACATTATATTGCTGCACGTGGTCATTGGAACTATTAATACTGGCATGCCAGTTGTATATTGTTATAAGCTGTAACTTTGTATTTAGTAAAATGACTTTAAGGTACTTGAATAGACGCGGAAGTTTGCCAGCTTGCATTTTGATTAAAAGTTTCCAGAGAAGCAATTAACCGCGAATGCAATGTTTTAACCTTTTCGTTTCCAAACATTGTTGTTTTTCCATATTGAAAAACGCAATAAATATTGTTCAAGATGTTTCTGCAGTATTTGTATTTTCCATTTCTGCCTCTGTGCGCGCAGACCTCATAACTCCTACCCGTCGCTCGGTAACCTAAGTTTATCTTCCCCACCTCTCAAATAATCCTTGCTTGCAATTTCGCTATTGTTGCTAAGCCCATCATGAACTTCGTTATCACCTCGTAGCATCAAAACAAATTATCTACCTTTACGTAGTGTCAGCTGATTCGTTTCCCTTCACTGAACAAACTCTCCACTTTAATGTTCCTTGCTGGTCCAGTTTTAACACATACCCACAAGAGCGTGGACATAAAGGCGATGTATTTAACGACATTTATTATGGTGTGGAATAGACACGTGGCATACCACTGTGATATACTCCGATATTTTGACAGTCGGAAAACTGAATGATGTATTATTCGAGAAAGTTTTATAGATGATAAAAGATAACGGTAATCTTTCATTTTACCGCGGTTTTCACTGATTAATGACGAAATCTCAGAAACTATAAGACCTACCAACTTGAAATTTGACAGGTAGGTTCCTTATAGGGTATAAAAATACTCCAAGATTTTTTTTAAATTCCACCCGTAAAGGTTAAAAAAGGGGTTCGGTAATTTGTATGGAAGTCCAATGATTTTTGAAGTTTAGCAGATAGGTCCGCTATAGGGTGTAGACATTATCTAAGAACAGATTTTATGAAAATCTGCCCCTAGGGGTGTAATACGGGGGTTGATCGTTTGTATCGAAGTCCTATGTTTTGGAAGTAAGAGACATGAAATTTTACAGATACATTATTTAAGAACGGATTTTGCGAAAATCTGGCCTCGCGCATCCCGTTGTTTCTCCGGGCTCTTAGAATTCGACATAAGACGTTTCAAATCTTTGATTTTGACGATCCGTTGTCGCTGGCATAAGCGACATGATCGGCGTACGAAGTCACTGGCAGAAGCTTGTTTTGTATAAAGTTCTTTAATTAAAAAAAAAATTGTATAAAGTTCTTTAACTAAAACCGGGCTAGTTTTAAAATGTTTTGATGAAAAACTATTTGGAAAATTCTAAATTTGAATTTGAAAAAAATATAAAACAAAAGATTTACGCGGTAAAATGGTAGCGAAGTCCAAAAGTTTTGTTTACTTACAGTACTCTTGGGATATTCTTTGTTTCAAATCTAAGTTTTATAACAAGTTCTCGATTAATTTCGAGTTAAACCTATTGTGTTCATCATGCAGTGGCACCATTTAACGTGAAAAGAAATGCCATGAACAAAAAAAACTCAACGGAGTATTGCGGAGGAGATTGGGACAAGACAAAACGTGATATCTAGGTTATGGTCACGCTGCCGTGCTATTGGCGAATTGACTGAAAGACATTCAGGCGGGAAGCGCATAACCACTCAACGACAAGACCGATTTTTGCTAGTTGCCGCAAAACAACTGTTTATTACGGCCATGCAGTTGGTTCAGAGGTTTCAGTCGGAGCACCAGTTGCTTGTGACTGACCAAACTGTGAGGAGAAGACTGCATGACGCTAACCTTCATGCTCGTAGATCGCTTCGAGGAAAGCGAAGACGACTAGAGTAGGCTTGTGTACATTTGCTCTGGGAATATAACAATATACCAGTGGTCTGTAGTGCTGTTTACCCGTGAGTCCCGGTTCGGTTTCCATCCCGATATACGTAAAGCTGGCACAATATACCGCAGCAAGATTTGAATAACTCAGTCCAAAGTGTGAAAAATCACTGCAGGACCGTTATTAATGTTATGGGTGGTTTTACAGACTACTTATTTTTCATATGACTGTTAAAAACAATAACTTTATTTTTTACCTTTTAATATGAAACACAGTCATTGTTACTTCTACCATTATTTTACGTTTTTTCTTTAATTAAAAATTTGTTTGCGCAAAATAATACTGTTTTTTAGGGTTCCGTAGCCGAATGGCAAAAAACGGAACCCTTATAGATTCGTCATGTCTGTCTGTCTGTCTGTCTGTCTGTCCGTCCGTATGTCACAGCCAGTTTATTCCGAAACTATTAAGCCTACACCATTCAAACTCGGTAGGTGGATGTATTATGTTACTGCTTTTCGATTTTTATGCAAAAACAAAAAAATAATAATATGAGAAGGGGGCTCCCCATACATGGAACTGAAACAAAAAAAAAATTTTTTCGTCTAACCTATACTTGTGGGGTGTCTATAGATAGGTCTTGAAAAATAAGATTGAGGTTTCTAAAACCATTTTTTCTCAAAGTCAATCATTTCAAAGTTACACACTTTCAAAGTGCAAAAATGTGTGTCCCCCCCCTGTCATTTCTAAACTACCAGAGTGAAAAATCTAAAAAAAATATATGTTATAGATCTTAACAAAAACTATCAACCAAAATTGGTTTGAACGAAATACAATCAGTGGTCTTTGAGATATAGCACTTTTTCAGTAACCGCAAATTATAACTTTGTTATTCATATAATTTGTATGAAAAACAAAGTTATTTTTTGTTGTCAAGAAATGTTTGCGTTTTGACTAATTGTGAGCAATAGGAACGTTTATTTTTCATTGATAATAGAACGGAACCCTTCGTGCGCGAGTCCGACTCGCACTTGGCCGGTTTTTTATTAGTGTAATCAGATAGAAGGCTTTATAAAAATACATATACGCATGTTGTATGCTATCTTTAATATGTTTTGGGATAATTGAGTAAATTCAAAATATCCCGAAACAGTGTTGAANTTTCATTGATAATAGAACGGAACCCTTCGTGCGCGAGTCCGACTCGCACTTGGCCGGTTTTTTATTAGTGTAATCAGATAGAAGGCTTTATAAAAATACATATACGCATGTTGTATGCTATCTTTAATATGTTTTGGGATAATTGAGTAAATTCAAAATATTCCGAAACAGTGTTGAAAAAAATTTTGTAACATCAAATTTTTTTAGGCACGAAAAAATACACGTGATATAGGATGGGGGAGGGGGGGTAAACTTAAACCTCACCAAGTATCACCAAGGGGGAGGGGGGCTGAAAAAAAGCTAAAAAAAGCATCACGTGATTAATGGACGGCCCCTAATGACAATGATTAGGGATTTGAATTAAGTGATAACATCGTTTTCCATGTTTTATATCGACGGCAAATTACCTGGCTGCACGCATGACGTATTCAATCCGTATAAAGCTAAGCGTCGACTGTGGCGAGATTTAGTTGAACTTATTTGTTTTTGAATACGGTTTTTGTATTGTTATTTGTATCCCAAATCCACTCATGTGTCCTGAATTTCAATAAATGATCAAGCTGTATAAGGTATTCTTTTCCTCTTCATACGATACGAAATGTAGTGTAAACATAATGCAGGTTGTAGAAATATTAATTAACATAAAAATACTTTTTTACACAGGAATTTCCTGCCGAAATAGGCAACATTAAGTTCACCTAAAAAACAAATAGGCACGAAAGTTGTTATAATTCTACAAATTAGTAAAATGTAACAATAAGGAAGTCACCTTATTTTTCTGTTTACTGTTCATAGGCATTTAAAATGTAGAACAAAACACACTGAATTCTAACATCCTGAAGCAACATTTTCCCTTACCAATAACTGTCATACCAGTCGTCCAACTTAAATGATCGGCCCTCTACCAATGCTGCCGTCTACTTGAACGTGTTACACCTCAGTGGGTGTTTACTCTAAAATCTAAGAGCGCATCGCTTTTGACTCATTAGAGCTACCAATGTCAATGTTATTTAACTTACCGCTCGTAATTAATGTTACGTGTATTAAGTACATGTTGATTTCTGTTTGTATGTTAATTAATGCTTTTACTTTGATCTGCCGTGCCTTGTTTGTTTTGTTGGTTCTTAACGTCTCGTTAGTGGCCACTATTTTTTTTCTATTATGGCTTTTGTTATCATTGGTATTGATTATTTATTTAAAAATCAGACCAACATCGACGATGTTAACATTTGTTGCTATGAAAATTATTTGTATACCAAAGGGGAAAATATTATCTTCTAAAAGCTTAGTATCAGGTACATTGGTTTTTATGTGCTGAATAAATACCATTGAAGTACTTTGATAGTTATGGAGAAAGTATAGGTTATTGGTTCCATTTACAATAATTTCAATATCAACCTGGAACCAGCCCTTGTCACGTCGAGCATGAGTCATCTAAGTGCTTCTGAACGTAAAGGAGCAACAAATCTCAGTACAATATTGTGATCTGTTAATCCAGAACATTATATTGCTGCACGTGGCATTGGACTATTAATACTGGCTGCAGTTTATATTTATAATGTAACTTTGTATTTAGTAAAAATGACTTTAGGTATTGATAGACGCGGAAGTTTGCAGCTGGCATTTTGATTAAAAGTTCCAGGATAGCATAACCGCGAATGCAATGTTTTAACCTTTTCGTTTCCAACATTGTTGTTTTTCCATAATTGAAAACGCAATAAGAATTGTTCAAGATTTTCTGCAGTATTTGTATTTCCATTTTCTGCTCTGTGCGCAGATCATAACTCCTACCCGTCGCTGGGAACTAAGTTTATCTTCCCACCTTCAAATAATCCTTGGCTTGCAATTTTCGCTATTGTTGCAAGCCCATCTATAACTTCGTTATCACCTCGTAGCATCAAACAAATGACTACCTTTACGTAGGTGTCAGTGATTCGTTTCCCTTCACTGAACAAACTCTCCACTTTAATGTTCCTTGTGGTCCGTTTACACTACCCACAAGGGGGGGACATAAAGGCGATGTATTTTAACGACCATTTTATTATGGTGTGAATAGACACGTGGCAACCACTGTGATATACTCCGATATTTACAGTCGGAAACTGAATGATGTATATTCGAGAAAGTTTTATAGATGATAAAAGATGAATGAGAGGGTAAGGCCGTGGTGCCTATAATCCTATAGAGGCGTGAGCGTAGGAACTGATTGTGTGTCGGTTGCTAACAAGAGAAATCCAAGTAATTTCCGTTTAGATATTGCTTTATGAGTTTTGTCATGTTTTGACTGCGAAACAGCTTTCTCGACATGAATAGCAGTAGAAAATGCTTATAATATAATAAATTCTCGTTTACTGTGAAATTGAATTTGTTAGATTATTTTGAAAAATAGCACTTCATACAAGTTGCACGTTTGGTTTTTCATTTTATATGTATTACTCGCATTCGTATTTGCGTAAAGAAGTGCCAGAACACACGCATTGACTTAATTAAATAGTTAAATCAATTCATTAAAATTTTGCACGTTCATCCAAAAATGAACACTTAGTTAAAATGCACGAAACGCGTTCTAATATCTTACAGTATTGCGTTTTAATATTGTTATTCAGGTCTCAACGGCTACATTTTAGGCTGATTTATTGCATATTCTATGAAAGGCCGATGATTCTATAGTCTATCAATTTGCAACATACAATACAATCACGTATGCTTTTGGCTATGTATTGAATTTTAAAAGTTGACTGCCAATGATGCAATATCAATTGCTTATTACCCTGCTAATGTTGCTATGATGATGCTTCAATGAGCTTCCATTGATATTCTAAAAAGGCTAGTTTATCTTTATCGTAATTTTATACTGTGTTTGAATCTAGCGGACCTACGTGATCGTGGCTATTTTCATTTAAAAAATATTCATCTACTTGCTTATTGATATGCTAAACGTTAGTGTCATCCATAACTGAAACGGTTGGTGGTCTATTTGAATAAATGTGGAAAAAAATATCAAATTCTTGGATGTCTAACAGGGTTTTGTTAGATTAGTATTCATGTGATGTGCGTATATAATTCAGGGTGTCTAACTGGAAAATAGATTCTTAGTATGACCACTTGTTTGTCTTTTCAAGTGGAGTTTCCATGAAATTATGAATAGGAGTAAAAATTCTTTAGATGTTACCACCTCATTGAAACTTGGTTGCATATAACAGTAACTTATTCAGTAATTTATTTTCGTACATCTATGACTTAGACACGACGAGTATTAGTTAATCATTGACCATTTCTTCCGCACCATTTCACTCGCAGAATTTTGCACTTGTCGCATTAGAAACAACTGTTGCACCAACACGGTTATTTTTGTATAGAAACTGACATAACTTCGTGCCGTTATTAAGATCAATGGTCATTGCTTGTATGCTGTCGGTGCAATTGTGCTATAAGTTTGATTAATTGCTCGTTTTAATAGACCAATTATAGTGAACATGGAGCCAGTTGCTTGGCCTTTGTTTTTGTTTTGGTAAAAATAACTTGGGGCTGATAATATGGTTAGAAATAGACCAGTATTATGAGTAAGGTTAGGTCATTTGTCTCGGTTTTCCGTAATTCTTGTCTCAGTGACTTACTGCGTTATCTACTTCATATCCTCTCAATTGATATTTTGCATTTTTACTATTGTTCTTGAGGCCATTTTTATTTGATCTTTCCTTATACCTTATCTCCGATTTAAATGCTAAAATCTTAACCTTTAGCTTTACCCCATGAATCGTACTTGGTTCCCCGACACTTTCGTGGGCGTCAAAACTTGTACAGTTAAATCTAAAAATAAAACAAGCGCCCCAACTTTTAAAATATTCAACAGAATCTCTGTAACAAGAACAACAGTTGTTTGTAGAAATCTGTTTGCTTACAATGCATTGTTATTGTAATTTATGTTAAATTGTTCGTTTGTGTTGTTGTTATAAGTTTTGTGCACCGATTCATTTGCAAGTATTAAGTTTGGAGGATTATTCCGTTTGAATGTGTCCCTCAGATTTTTGTTAGATCATCACTTAGAAGACAGTTTTAAGTATCAGCTTCTGTTTTCAGAAATATTTAGGCGTCATTTCTCACATTTTAAATTAGTTGTCATGAACATGAGTGTTCGGTCATCTTTGGGTTTAATATTGCCTGCGAGCTATAAATGTATTACGTAATACTTTACTAAAATAAATTATACCTGTCTTCTTTAATATCCTTCATTAGTTTTGGAAACGGGTCTGGTTATAAGTCTAGAAATGAATAATCCTACACAGTATGCGTTGCATCCGTGTTCATATTTGCATAATTATCAAATATTGTGTTCCCACTCTCTGTGACATTTGTACAAGTCTGCGTTTATGGTCTTCTTATTATAATTTTGTCCTTTAAACCCTATGTAAATTTTGTCCGACTTAACATCTCTTCTAGATCTCCTAAAACTTTATAGATGTAAGTAAACTTTTACACCATGCTTAGCTTACATATCAAGGCGCCTATATGATAAACCCCCAAGTCATCATTAATTTCAAACTTGTTTAATTCACAACCCTGCTACTACTGGCCATCAAAATGAAGAGTCATTATCTAATGAGAGGGCCTTTATCCTAAAATCGGGTAGTGTAACGATACTTTTGATCGCACCGACATGGCTTTTTAACTACGGAATTCAATAACCTATCTATCTGTCGATTTGGTTACTAGAGATAGGAAGTTGACATTACTTGTATGGCGCTAATGTCAACATATTATCCCATGGGTTCCCAGGAATGTTAAATCCTATAGGTACCAAAACGTAAAAATATGAAAAAGCATTCGGCAGTCATTGATAGCAAATAATTTATATTTTGTTCATTTATAAAGCAGATTTAACAACATCGTAAAAAAATATGTACAGATACTAGATGCGGAACATGTTAGAAAATTAGAGCCACTTAAAAAGCTAAATTTAACCCAAATTTTACTACATTTTTAATTAACAACAGCTCCATTCCCCAACCCTCCAAACGCAAGTCATCGACTCGCACAGTTATTGGTCGATTATATCCCAAAAACAAATGGTGCGGCTTCCCGGCGCGGGCGCAGAGGCGGGGTCATTGCGCGATCGACTACATTGAATGACCAGCGTCCCTATTACGTGGCGTATGTTTTGATGGCTATTAAACTGGCTGATATTAATAGTGTTCTCGGTAGTAATCATCATGGTTTTGTATTGTGTGAATGATATAAAATGTGCTATTTTATTAAGTTTATATTTGTCATAGTTGTATTTTTATTTCACTTTGTGAAGGTTAACTTAAAATTATAACAAATAGAAAAACAAAGTTTATTTTAAGCACAGATGCAACAATTAACTTAAAGAGAGCAATAGAAAATGGTATAATTGATGTCTCATTTCCTTAAAGAATCCTTGGATTATTTTAGAATTATCAATAAAACTTTGATTTAGAGTCATTAGTGCTTATCAAACTGAATAGGTATACTGTCTTATCTTACGCACATACCGATCAATCAATAAATCGATAAAAAAGGGGTGATTCATTACACGTGGTGGTGAATAAACAAATTCGGTAAATGTATCCTAGTGCGATGACACTGAATTTGAATCATTAAGCAAGCTATGAGTGTACGCTATATCTTATCCTTTAAGTTATCGTTAAACTAATTAAATTTTCCCATGTTGGTTAAAAATGAGACAAATTCATAAGAATTTTCTCGTGTATTCACTTATTCAGTGAGTATTTCAGTAAGTACCTCATCATCTTTATCATGAGGAAATTTCCGAGGTGACACGTGATTTGTGACAAAAGGAGATCAACTGATTCATTCACTCAGATAGAAACAGTCTTGTATCGCCATCTCAATACGTAATAAGGCCGTTTGAAGAAAACAGCGGGACCATTCATCCAGCAATGTTTTTATTTGAACGCTGCCACACAACATATTAAATAGAATTACCCATATATCGCCTCTGAAACTGGACACCTCAATTGTGTAGCCTAAGATTAATTTCCATATAACTTTAGTATGGAACCTTGTAGCAACAAATGGGTATTGTTTTAAATGTACTGCAGGCACAATTAGTATTTTTATATTCGCAGTATAGGTTCAGAACACGACCATGGTTAGCTACACAATGCTTTACTTTATGGCTTCACATTAAATTAATATTAGTGTTATTATAAAACCTCCAGGTACTATAGAACTTTCATTGTTTAACATTTTGCAGGAGGCAAATCAGAAGTAATATAAATATTAATAGAATTCGGTCAACAATAATGCAAATAAAGCATGTTATTTTTACAACCCCATAAAAATATGAGTGAATTCAAAAATACATAGCTATAAAGCCACTTATTTCAAAGAAGCCATTTAGAGACCACTTGGAACTTCTCGACAATTCAAAAATCATGTTATCAAACATCTTAGAAAGCATAATAGAATGCAACGTTTCTTTAGTATTACGAAACATGGAATGCTTAAGATACGCTTCTGTATACTCTGATGCTGTGTGGTCGTATTCTATTTGATCAGCACCTGTTTAGACAACTGTTCTTTTGTGAATATTGAAGTTTTGTCAATATGGCTGTTAACGTAAGTGTTGGTTGTTTAAGAAGCGTTTGATAGCGTAGGCTGAGGTACAATGTGAATGTTGGGCTATTATTTACAAATTAGTATGTGTTAGTAATATGTGAAAGGCAAATTAAATGGACTGTAAAAATAATTAATTAATAACAAAGTAACCATTTTCAGTTTCTTCAATTTAGAGTAATGGAGTCCCCCAGGGTAGTGTTTTGTGTCCAGTACTATGTTTTATGATTTAATTTCAGTTTCAACTTTTTCTAAATTGTGGTCAGAAGCGTAACATTCACTATCACATATTCAGGCAAATGACATACATACTGAAATGGAAATAATACCATCTCAAACCTCAAGGTCATGTTATTATGTTACGCAAATAAATGGTCTGGCCTTGTAGGTACACAATTATTCTTTTGTTTAAAAACACTTGTAAAGTACACATGTTTGAATTGAGACACTGTCGCGAAATTACACGATTTTTGTGGAAAATTTTCGGTAAGCCTGGCCCCTATGTGACATCATTAGATCTAAAGGGAAATATAGTAACCACGATGTTATTTCTAAGGTCATAGGGGTTCATTCAATATACAATAGGTATTTTTGGATCAACATAAATATAACGCTGACTATGATCAATAGTTCTTCTGATACGGCGACTAACTATATGTATAGCAGTTCCTTGAATTGATTTGAGGAAAATGTGTTTGTTGTGATCGTAGGTGTAAAGATCATGAGAATGAGGACTTGTTGACGATTATTATAAAATTCAAATGATTATGTTAATTGATGTATGAGTCAAGAATATGGAGTCAGGTTAAGAGTCTTAAGTCTAGATTACGTAGGAGGCAACTTCTTAGCTGTATTAGATCAATTAAAATATGATGTTTGTGTATAATATCAATAATATGAATGTCTTTTAAAACAGCATTTTAATTAAGGCTAGCGGCTATTTTCTTTAATTAAGACTAAGGAGTTTAAGCCATGACTGTCAAACTAATGCTTAAGCGCTTATTTATGGAAGGCATAGCTCAAATAAGTTAGTTTTCTACATAAATCTCTCTAGGAATTGTGGCCTACAACTGATTGCTTTATCTGCCTTATAGGAAAGCAGTATGAATGGATTCCCATAAAACATTGTCTATATAAGGAGAGACCTTGAATAGAACTGTGTCGAATCTTAAGGCTTTGTAGGCACACCTGGATAACAATAGGCATTCAATCAAGTATGTATTATCATACAAAAAGAGCGTAAGGCTACATTCACGTTGATCCCTTTTCGTCTTAGCCCTTAGCATTCATATATGCGAATTTATTTATCTCTTCATTGCGTCTATCTAAAGACATCCTTGAAACCGGTTTGTTGAATAGGTGGTTTGACCATACACATATGAAACGGCCATTAAGGTCGATACAGATTGCAGTCAATGACCCGTTTCGCCACTTTTTTTGGACGAGTCAAAATTTACTACTTGATAGTAGGTTTTGTTTTTAAAAGATTTCTTCCTTAAGATAAAGTTCATGTGTCGGAACTGCGTCTAAAGATTAGCGCACATGATTAGATTATACAATAAAGGAAAATACTGTTCACGAAACAGATCTAATAAGTTTATTAATAATGCTAAACACGCGTTTGTCCCGTATTCAGTCCACGAATCCATTTCATCAGAACTGGAATCGTACACGAGCCGTCTAACGGATAACCTGTGTTAAGAATGGTTAGCTGTTTGACAGGTTGATTTCGATTTGTCATCACAAGCAATCTATGTCATTACAAACTGTCATGTTACAAGAGGACTTCAAAAACCTGAAGCTTAAAATCGTCAACGTCATCTTATGCCTGCCTGCTTTATGCCGTTGCAAGCTCCCGTAACTGACATAATTGGGTGTCGACTAAAAAACGTAAGTGTGCACTGAACGTGTCGTGATGTCATTGCTCTGACCTAGATTGCCTGTTTGAAGTGGCGTTAATGTGCGCTCTTATCAGTGAGTAGATCAGGGTAGTTCAGGTTGTTTGACTTGATCTAAAGCTATGAGAGGTGCTAATGATGGAACAGTTGTACTTTGAAGTTCAGCGGTGTTATCAGCAATGTTGCTTAAAAGGCTGTATCTTAGTTTTGCTTAGTCTTAGTCGTGGTTGTTCAGTATAAGAAGCTTGAGCTTTTTAAGTACAAGTTCCTTATTCAAGTTAAAATAGTCGTTGGGTGCAAGCTCTATGATTAAATCTGGACATATTGTGGCCAAACTGTCTCTAACACTTCTCAGTTCTTCTAGCAATTCACAATTTATAGTTTTGCGTGGTAAGACCAAATATGAAAATTAGACTACAAGTTTAGCATTGTCTTATTAATGAACTATTAGGATCATATGGCACGCCTAAGGCGGGCCCGTTAAATTCTATTAACTTAGGTGTGACGGACATTGGACTGAATAGATAATATTATACGACGATATTCAATACTTATGGTAATTTAATCTTGCAATTATTAAGGCCTTTCAATATAATTATACTGCGGTTGTTATAACCAATCCTTGTTTCTGTGCTGCACGAAGTTTTGCTCCTAACGGAGGATATATATTTGTAACTAGCTTCCGCCAGCGGGTTCACCTGTGAGAACTGCTTCCACCCAGATAAAGTAGCCTATAGTCTCCGTCGATTTATATGGGCTATCCAACACTGAAAAATAATCTCAAATCTGACCAAGTAGTTCCTGAAATTAACGCGTTCATACAAACAACCAAACAAACTCTTGTACGACCTGGATATATGTATGCGACGAGTATATGAACGAGCATAAGTCTTACTTATGCTCGTTAATGATGACGAGTTTGTTATGACAGATATTTTTAAAAGCTGGAGATGCACTTTCCCACACTATACACTCTATGATACGGGTGATGTTATATAATTACAAGTAATGTAGATAAAATAGTACAGTACATCGATGTAGTAATTTTTAACGAAGCTTAAGGTATTTTAAGCTAGAAGTTCGTTAAGTTTAATGCTTGATAAATGCACACCGAAAACATTTCTATAACTTAAATAGCCTTCTCTCATTAAACTTTGACGACTTTAGAAAAACTTTACGAAATTCCCTAATCAGTACAAGCAATTAACAATTACGTAACTATTTCATTAATATTTTATGCGCACATAAAAATATATCTGATGATCAATACTGCATCTTCTAGTTATCGGTGATTTAAACAAAAATGAATTTCTTATGAAAGTGCACTTTGAAGATTATTAGATTATTTCCTGTTTTTAAGGTTCCGCACCCAAAGGGTAAAACGGGACCCACGCTGTATCTCACTAACCGTGATAGCTAGAAAGCTGAAATTTTCACAAATTATGTACATATTTCTATTGCCGCTATAACAACAAATACTAAAAATTAAAAAAAACGTATGAAACCGCAAATTATAACTTTGTAATTCATATATTTGTATGAAAAACAAAGTTATAATTTGCGGTTTATAAAATTTTTGTATTTTGGCTAGATAATGGTACGGAACCTTTCATGCGTGATTCAAACTCGCACTTGGCCGGGTTTTTTTTGGTTTCACTCTTTCTTAATTGATACGTGTTATAATATTTTGATCTTGTGTTAGATACAGTGTGGTTTTGTTGCTTTACTTGAGGTATGTTTTGTTTACGTTCGGTTTTACTCCTTTCATGTTATACAGGAGATGGTGAATCATTTGTACAGAGTAATTAATTTGTTTGGTTAATTGAGAGCTGTGAAGATAAAAGAAAATTTTTCTTTGGGAAGCGTTTAGAAAAATATTGTTTTATTTTTAACTAGCCGTTTTCCCGCGGTTTCACTCGCATCCCGTGGGAATTACTGCCCGTACCCAGACAAAATATAGCCTATGTCACTCGTGGATAATGTAGCTTTCGAATGGTGAAAGAATTTTTAAAATCGGTCCAGTAGTTTTTGAGCCTATTCATTACAACCAAACAAACAAACAAACAAACAAAGTTTTCCTCTTTATAATATTAGTATAGATATGTAATCTGTAGTTTAATTATTAGTAATTTCGATTCTTATTGCAGGAGTTTTACCATACAAGCTTTTCAACAAAATCGAAATAAGTTTCTAATTCTGTTATTTTGGAATTGTATAATCGCAAAATTGCCACAGATGACTAATAAATAAATATCATGTCATGCTACCATTTAAATGGTACCTAACCCCGTAAAAGGTTAACTATCAATTTTCAATAACCTAAATTGGTCATATTGTTACTGCATTTTGCAAATTGCGCAACCATAAAACGTAAAGAGACATAATTATATCATGTAACATGATCGCTTTTGCCTGAATACGTCATAGTAAATTAGTATCCTGATAGCTTGGTAGCTACACTACCTACTGTTGCTGTAATCTAGTTTTGAGTTTAGACTGAATATAGGTACGAGCGTGGAAACCCTAGGGCAAATTGGAGTGATGATCTGTGAAAGGCTGTAAGCAGATGTTATATGCGTCAGGCTTGAAGGTCGGATTATGGTGCAAGGGAAAATCTACATACACTGCTAAATGGGAAGTCTAATAACCAGTCTTACTAAAGGGTATCAGGTTACCCGGGTAACTGGGTTGTGAGATAGGTAGTCGCTCCATATAAAACACTGGTTCTCAGCTGCATTCGGCTAGACTGGAAGCTAACCCAAACATAGTTGAGAAAAGACTAGGCAGATGATGACACAGAGGGATTAATTTCCTTGGTTCACCTGTAGGAAAAGTTCACTTAGTTTAACCCGGCGAGAGTGTGGTGAAAAAATGTTACAAGGAGTATGTGGCAGGGTATGACATACCCGCTTAGAAATTTGGCTGTAAAACTTGATTCTAATAAAAAAATATTGTACAAATTATTTATTATTGTAAAACGACTATTCAATAAGGTAGCAAAAATAAAAATCTCGAGTTTTTTTCACAATTTTTATATTTTACTTAACTTCAATTAAATTACTATGAATTTTAAACAAAATTTTTTATCCTCTCAAAAAAATTATGAAAAAAAGAAAACTAAACAAGTTTTATGAAAAATAACTTAAAACTATTCCAACATGGACCGAACTCGGCTTGCATCACGCTTAAAATTCATTTTTTACGTAAATATATATATTTATGAAGAAAATAAGCTCAAATAGTAGGAAAGTTTTTGTCACGAAATATACACACTAACTATGTGGCAGGGTATGACATACCCAAACGCGGTTTGCAAGCGTGTTACTCGAGTGCAGGCTGTCGTGTCACTGCAATCACTCCACTATCCCCTCCCGCAACCCTTTAACTCCAGCTACTCAAGACGACAACCACTTTGAAGGCCATAAACAAAAAATATACGCAAATAAGTAACAACCCACCGGGTATGAAATACCCTGCCACACTCTCGCCGGGTTAAATTAGTTTATGTTTGTGGGGTGGCCTATATCTTTAAAAAATGCGGAATGTCCTTCCATGTTCAACATATTGTTCTCATTTGGGTTTTATGAATCAACGTGTTCATTATATTTAGACCAGAAGTTGTAATGTTTTGTTTTCCTTATTCGTGTGTTATATGCTAGCTGTAAATGTCTACTTAGGGTCAATTCACACCGAGACGCGACGCGACGCGACGCGACGCGACGCGGCTTTGATGTAGCGCGACGCCTCGCGGCGTCGCGAGACGTATCTTAAAGACGAAGCAAATCGTGAGATGCAGCACCGATCTTGCACGCCGCGCGTCACCGCTGCGTCAAGATGCGTCGCGCTGCGTCTCGAGGTGCAGCGCAACGTATCTGAATTCTCACAATCAAATGTGTATCGTTTCGTGTAGTGAATAAAGTATATTTTGAGTCGCTCTATGTAAAATCTGCGTGCAGCGTCGCGTCGCGTTAAATCGTGGGTAAAAACCATAAAAAGGTTTTGAAAAATACAGTGTACCGTCAAATGCCCTAATTTTGCCTCGCGTCCTATGTTTGCCTAATCTGTAGAAAAAGTAATATCTCTTTAAATTTAATAATATGGCAAAGGGAATATTTTTTAATATTTAACAAAATTATCTGGCAACACTTAGTTGGTTACGTTATGTTGGTAGCATGCATGGTTTTTGACAGTTGAGTCGAAATCTCAAGTGCGTCGAGGCGGTTATCATAAGTTGTGGGAAAACTTTTCAAGTAAGTCCTTAAATTATGTAGATTCCTGATTTCTTTTATACAAATTATTTAAAACGTTGACATTTTAATCATTTGCGATTGTTAACGATAAGTTTTCATGTATATTTACCATGAAATCATGCAACAGGCAAAGTTTGGCCACTTGTTTAGAAAAGTGGTCCTAACATTATCTAAGCTAGGGTTGTCAGTCAATTTTAATA
>NWSH02000210.1:2838924-2879617 GCA_002382865.2 Heliothis virescens
GAAGTTTCGGAGTTAAACAAGGACATCAGAAATTACTTTGTGGGATATTATAACCGCCAATCATAAGATCACGCCTCATATTGAATGTTAACTTAGGTAAAACATGTAAAAACCATTTTATATTTGAATTTCCCGCTTCTAGTGGTCGAATGCGCCTTATGTTGAAAGCGCCGAGGTTAATTTGTATTACACAGGGTTCGTGTAATACAAATAATTTTAGGTATATTTGTTAGGTATATTTTGTAGGTGTTTCAAATATGATTAGCAATTTACCTCACTTTTTTATTATATTCTATTGTATTATCTGCTTAGTCGAGAACAATACATAAATAATATCACGGTATTTTAATGTTACAGATTAGGTACCAAAAAAAATTATTTTCAGACTGATTTATTTTTAAGACTGATTCTTATCCTAAGATTACTAGTATTCACAATGACTGATTAATTAAAAACTTACGTTTAGTTAATAAAAAATAAATTGTTTCATTTACAAAAAAGAGACAACCCTATCTATTTTCTGCCTTTGTATGGAGATTGTACAAAACGGTGACCTAACATTGCCTGATCCATTTTACCTACCAAAATACTGTCAACACTTGTCTTTGAAAATTGTTCTGTACTGTCTGGAAGTTCAAGTCGGTTTTAGATCGAACGAGGACAAATAGTAATATGTGTTTTGGAGTAAATGTATCGGGCAATGTTAGGAATTTCAGAAATAACTTTGCCTAATTTCTAAAATACCTCAAAAACCTAACTTTTATACATAAATTTATTAAAAGAAGTGAAAATTCTATAATGCTTAGGTTTTATTTATGATAAAATGTGTTATCACAAACGCATCGTGCATTTTTTAATTTTTTATCGAACAAGAAACACGAATTATTTTTAAATTCGTGAAATGTTAGGGCATTTGACGGTATAACGATATTTTTCACATAACAACATAAAAATTATCAATGATAAATCAATAACGAACCGCTATAAAACCAAACAAAAAAAACTCATAAAACATAATAAACGAGCTTCGTTCTCCGCAAATGTTAGCATAGTTATATCCCACGTGTGGTTTGTCTCACCCATAATCTAAGATTACGGTGTCATTATGCAACAGACAGGTCATCGGCCCAATTTGTACTGACTGCCGAGACCGCCGGTGACTCACAGCGGTTTTATGGTCATACAACAACGAATAGGGTGTTTAGAACTTTTGATAGTCTAGTGAATGAAGAGTGCCATTATTATCTGAAGCTAATTGAATGTCTTCTTTTGTATAGTGTTAGATATTGTTGCTAGTCTTGGCGTTTGTATTTTTGAGGTTTGTTTTGAGTGTCATCTCATCGTCACCTTACATCGGTTTGACTCCGTTGTTACAGTAATTCTCTTTAAAATAAATTCTCGATCATCTTTGGTACTTACCTAAAATATTGTACATTTCATCATCTTCCTGCCCTTATCCTAATTTATTTGGAGTCGGCGCAGCATCTTTTCTTCTTCCATACTCTTCTATCTGCCGTCATCTCACAAGTAACATTAAAATATTGTACATTTATCTAAACACATCTTAAGTCATGATCTGTCTTCTTCTTTGACTAGTTCAAGTGCATAAAGTTAGCTCATGCCTTCGCAAATATTTGCTGCGCTTGTAGTTTTTAAGAATATTTGCATATGCAAAGGGCTCGGCAGGTCAAATTCTCTCGTTGGATCAGAAGATAAAATAATAAATCAACCTTAGACCGGTCCTAGTAATGTACAAAACCTTTAAATATTACGAGAATAAATACAAAGACAGTTTAATTTATGAATGAGGATGTTTTGCTATATCCACTGTCTTTAGAAAAAAAGTTTAGTCAAACTAGTCTGTCAGGTTTCCGCTGTAGCGAGGAATCCCCCAGAAACCATGAGAGGTCAACGGAAAGTCGAGACTTTATTTATAAATGTAAATCAATACAGTGACCCGTGGACTTTTTATATTCGGAAGTATCCTATCCTTATTGTAACCTTGAAACATGATAATGGGGTTGCGTACAAGTCAATTGATAATATTTCATCAAGCAGCACTTCGTGCATGTGTTTTAACTTCAATGATGCAACAGTTCAACATTCTAATATCTTTCACAGGACAGCCATGGATAAGCGATTATTTCTTAACATGTTGGCAGTTGACTTGGCACCACGAAACACCGGTAGCTCATGCCAGAGGTGACAGCTGGTGCTAAATATTGCTGAGCTTGTATAATTGAGGATTACCTGTGTTGCTGATGTGAATGTGAATTACTATTGAATAGGCGTTAGCAAATACGTGGTAAATCATGCTATTTCTATATAGCCTTCAAGGAAACGAAAGATAAACGTTACGGTTTAAACATTAAGAAAGATGAAGTAAATGAGATTGCATAGGCAGTAAACTTAAGTTGAAGGCTGTTGTAGCTAAAATAATTTTAAATTCTTTAATTATTCTTCATTACAAAGTTAATGCATAGTTTCTTTGTAAACAAAGTAGCAGATATACATATGATGATGAAAGATTGTTGGCGTTCGCAAAGCCCAAAAAAAAATGAGAGAATCTACATAAATCAAAGGCATCTCTTAAATACTTACCGATACCATCTACCTATTCCCAATCGTTTTCTATCCATATCCAGTCTTGATTGGTGTATTACACAGGTTGTAAATCATATCCCGGTGACTAGAAATTTATCTCTGATTTGTATTTCTAATGGCGACGACGCAGGAAATCCGCGTGTAAGGATTAGACTGTAGATGAGATATAAGTCATAATATGTTCACAGCCGTGTTGGTTGTAGGATATCTACGCCATATTTTAGACTCTGAACGTCAACATATTCCGAGCACATCTTTGTACAATTAATATATCAGGTAACGCCACACTTAACGTTTGTAGCGATGTCACTTACATAATGGGATTGACATTGGAAGGCTTCTATAGTGAATAATTCATTCATTCAATTGTCATTCAATGTACGTTCGTTCACAGCACAAAATCGTTCCTCGTGATCTTCATGGTATGTTGTTTCTTCTGATTGCTTACGGAACTCGTTTCCAGCTTTGTTAAGTATGCGTCTTTTAAGAGTTAAGCAAATATAGCTATGACAATCGTTCATAAATTGAGTTACATAACTACCCTTTTTGATAGAAGTTCTTTAATATCTCTCAAGTATTTAGAATACTAGCATCAACAGAGTAATAAGAAAAACAAGTAGTCCCTAATCCGTAAAATCTATTTAAGACCTGGAAAGTTGCTCACCCGTCACAGCAAACCACAATTGGATCAAGTTTTAATCCTCAGTCTTCACGCCAAGGGTTTCAAGTAGCTCCTTGCACTTAGCACTTGCTAATCGGTCAGGTATCATTACAATTTTATTACGAACGTGTGTAACTTACACTAGTATCATTATTCTATCAGGTTCTGTTTGAATTCCAACACGTTGTTTCTTGGACTTCGGACCTGGTGACGTGGTACCCACTTATATTTCGATGGCAATTTGGGAATATCCCAGAATAAATTGACGCCTACAAATGTATCATCATATCCTGCTCTATCTCATCGGATAGATAGTCAAATATCGTATTCATATTGATAATCACGTTGTTCTTTCTATGTAATATTCTCTAGATTCAATTGGTCATGGATTCATCATTACTAATGGCCGTTCCCAATAACTTATCTATCTCTGGATTTGCTTACTAGAGATAGAATTTTGACATTAGCCCCATACAAGTAATGTCAAATTCCTATCTTTAGTAAACAAATCCGGAGATAGATGGAATATTGAATTCCGCAGCAAGTCTGTAATGACTTGGCTACTTGAAACTACCACCACATTACCACTATGAATAAAAACCACGGCAAAAAGTGACATTTCTTTGACTAGACACCTTAGTGTAGTAATCAACTTCGGCCTTCACAAGATATTAACAGTTACTTTAGACTCGCATTAAACAGTAGCAGTTAAAACATTAACTACTTCAAATGTAGTTACGAGAATTAGTGAGTTATCTTGTTAGCTAACTATATACGTTGATGCAAGGTTGCCACGCGCGGTTGACTTCGTGGCGATCTAATGTCTGACGGCGGGTGACGTAGGGCAGTAAAGCAAAAGTGTTTCTAGGAAGAGGCAGTTGCAGGATAAGATAATTGCCATTTATGATTGGCTGTGTAGCAGTTCTTGGCATGATCGTTTGTTTCCTGAATTTATTTTTCCCTTCATGATTTTATATTGCTTTCTATTCTCCATTTTTTTGTAAGTAATTTTTTGCTTATCAAAGGTCTTTTCCCTTGTCTCTATTGGTCGTCTACTAATGATTAATTTATTTTTCCCCATTTTAAATATCACTGTGTGTGCGACGTCTGGCTTTGTCTTTTATTTTTCGCATTAAAATTACTTAATTTGATTCAGCTTTGTTGGTGTCTTAGAAATTGAGTCATTTGACGGTAATGACAGGTTTATGATAGCACCTTATTGAAATGTAAAGCAGCACTAATGTATGTATGTGTCGCAGTAAGATAGATAAAGCCGTAATATAGTTATGTCCCTAGGGATATAATTATATACCGGAACATAGTTATACGAAAGCGATTTATTACTATCTCACTAGGATTATATTTATAAAACGGTCCAAGTTTAGTGATATAGTTATATTACTAGATTAAGTTTAGTGGAATAGCGATATGAAAGTTATAAAATTGGAACATCAGTTGGTATCCTGAAAGATTGGTTACCCAGAAATGCTATACAGCTTTCAAACATTACTTTTCACTGAGAGAAATATGCCAAAAATTATCGCGTTTTAGTTTCCAAGGTTATTTAAAATGTTCCTGTAAAAAATCGCATATACAGTGTTCTACTAAAAGATGTGCCTGTAAAAAGCATTCAGTGCTATGTAATTGGATGTCATGATTCCTCTTCTTGTCTGAACAATAATTAAAAAATACTTATGAGAAACCAAGATCTCTACTTATTTGATAAGAAGTAAAGATATCTCAAAACTGTTGATTAGGTTTCAAAGATTTTTCATGTTTGATTAGTTTTAATTGTATTGTTAATATTTAAATTCCAAAAAATATGATCTTTTTAACTATAATTGAAATTACTTTAAGATGAGTTAATGTCACAAAGTATTGTAACTAACTGCGGGATACATAAAGTTGATTTTTTTAAGAAAAACCAATAAAACATTGTTTTATTTAATTATGTATGATAGATTTCTATTTCACTTAGCTTAATCAAGTAATATATTTATAACACTGAACTTAATCTAGTAATATAAGTATATCACTAAACTTGGACCGTTTTATAACTATAATCCTAGTGAGATAGTAATAAATCGCTTTCGTATAACTATGTTCCGGTACATAATTATATCCCTAGGGATATAACTATATTACGGCTTTATCTATCTTACTGCGACATATGTAAATTGTTGTCACATTGTTACCCATCCTACATGGTTTGACGCCATTGCAAGGATGTCTGGAATTCATTGCTTTTACCGATAAAATAGTATAGACAGCGTTGTATTTTTTGACACTTAGCATTTCGAGCTCCGATATTTAATTTCTCCTATCACCCACACGTTAGCATTCCTATTGACCCAATTCAAAACCATAAAGATTTGATGTATGATCGATTGGTTCACAACCATTTCATTGTTATTTCTAACCAACCGTATCAAGTTTGTTATGCCTACTCATAATACTGAAGTAATTTCATTTTTCTATAGTTTGTTTGCTTATCTTTTAATTGTTTTACGTTTATTCTTCGATATGGTCGTTAGATTTTCGCGCAGATTCAAAATAATCCTGTTTTTGTTTATTTTGATTTTAATTTAATCCTCAGAATGTTCTTGTTTAGGTTTTATACTTTAGTGGCATTCGGCAGGTGTTAACGGAATGTGACACACCCTCATTGAATGTATACCATGTGTTTTAGAATGTTGTTTGGCATTATACGGCCAACCCTGAAAACTAAACCCCAAACTTTATTGTATTTACGTTTTCATGGGATACTTATTTTGTAGGATTATTTGTTCAAGCCTTAATTATTGAGTTTTCAAATTTCAAATACATGTGGCCGATTGTGGCCGTTTAATTTTATTTTTCTAGGTGCATAATTTTGCGAGCCTAATCATGGCGATGGCATGGTTGTCTTTATTTCATTGATGAGAATCTCATCGTCAAATCTATGGGACCAGCTGGCAAGACTAGTCCACTTGTTTATAAGAACGGGTGTAACTCGATAATAGTAGCCATAAAACATTGTTTGTTATTTTACCAGATCAATAACAAACCCGAGTCCTTTTAGCATTGTGTAAACTTGCTGGATGTGTTTTAAAATAAGATGACTGAATAATTTTGGGTTTAGTTTCCATATATATTTTGGGAATTATGAGGACCAATGTTGAATAGAAATAATCTAGTCAACTAATCGTTAAAATACGCACTTTTGGGGGTTCCTCGTCCTAAATTAATAGTCATTTTATGTAGACTTTGATTAAAGCAGATGTTCGGAAAAAAGGTCCAGAACATTATGCGTATCCAATTTGAAAGATATCAAAGATTGGTCTTTAAATTGACACCTGCCTAAAAAAGGAGATTAAACCAACCACTATTTACGTCATTAAGGCAACACAAAAACCTGTTATTTGGAAGTAATCGTGACGTTTCCATCGATCTATCTCTACGGCCACCCCACTTGTACCTGCTGTTTTTTGTCCAACCGTACAAATGTTTGGACAGCCAGCAATCCGTGAAACAATAGTTAATTTCGTACCAATGGGGTTAGTTTCTCCCAATTTAAATTCCACTCTGACAACAGTCAGTCAATTTTAAACTTTTTTTCTTATTTTTGAAAACGTTAATTGCTCTTTTAGATTTATTGCTAGAACACCATCTTCAGGGATTTATGAGGTGTTGTCGAAGAAAATATTTGTTCTTGTATAAAATAGAGCGTGTTATTTTAATTGTTTTATATCGCGCGGTCGTCACGTTTCTTTTTTTCGTCTGAGATTAGTACGAGGACAGTTAAAATAATAAATGGAACAAAAATAATTCTAGTATCTTGTTACAGCTGCTTTAACGATGACGACTTGTGTGTATACTTTATAGACTAGTTATTCTCCGTTTCTTCATTCAATCGCTTCTTAGACATCTACATCAAATTCTTTATGTATAACATTAATATTCATTTTATCTTTCACTGCATGCATATGAGGCTTTTCCCAGGCTTTGAATCTCCCACGTTTTTGTATATGGTCAGTAGAACCAATTAGTACAATATTAGAATCCCCTTAGCATACCAATAATGTATTGGGCCTGTATTGGTATTCGTGACGGAGTATGGGTACACTATTAGCGTTTACTACGCCGCTCACGGGTTTAAATCTTTATCCCATAGATGGGAACCAACTGTAGGACGGTAAACCATTGATTTGTGTTCGGTATTTTGTAAACTTGTAATGAATTTTCGAAACGATCTATATTTAGATTTTCTTTCATCTTTAGTGTCGATGTTAACATTAGGTCTTGCTATTTCAAAAGTATGACTCACTCTTCCAGTACAAATATTTCTTATAATGGCGTGATTTATAGTCCAAGCTTATCCAATCGTGAATTAGATTATCTCCAACAGGAATTAAAATTGATTAATATAAGACTTCGTTGATAGTTACGGCGCCTACAAGATGAAGCAATGGAAAAGTTTTTATCACAAAAACATTTTTATAATATGCATTACTTTTTTGTATCTTTACAACCCTAGATTATACGGCTTGGTAAATAAGATAAAGATAATAAAAACGCAGTATCTACAGTTTGCATATATCATTATGAGTTTATTCTCAAATTAATTTTAGCTTGATAATGTCGTCTTAAATTCATGGGTTAATTTAATTTAAATGCAGGAAACGATGACCGCTATTTTCTGATTTTTCTTCAGTTTATTTCTATTTATCTTCATTGTCTTTAATCTCATTATTTCCGTCTAGGATATCTACTGCAAGTCGCAGTCCGATAATTGCAAAGCCTATAAATTAGCATCTTATTATTGTAACAGCCAAATTCTGGGTTAGCAATATAAATCTATTCACCGTTTGTCTGTTACACATTCCTGACTGTACGCAGTCCTAATAAGTTTTCGCCTTGTTTGACTTGTCGTATAAATAAGCTCATTAATCAATGCTCTCGTTGTCCGCGACATTAATCTGAGTTAATCTGAGCCTATAAATAGACTATATTCACTTCTCGACTGCGAGCGTTAAATCTATACTTGTATGATTTATGGAGGCTTCTGATTGTTCTTGCTTCTGCCTACTGTTTTATTCACGTGTTTTGTAATAGGTGCAAAGTGTGTCTAGTTTAATAATGTCGATGCCGGTATAAATTCTTGTCTTACTGGTATTTTTGAAATGAATAGACACATGAATGACGATACAACATCTAAATATAGGTTTTTTCCCATCATCACACTGTAAATAAAAAAGATCTCATAAGAAAATATAGTCTTTACTTAATAATAACACAAAATGTTGCAACAAACAAACATTGTAGCTATAATTTAAGAGCACTGAAATTCGAAGATGATTTATAAAGTGTTACCATCCTAGCAGCTGTTGTTGTCACCCATAAAGAGATCAACAGTTGTGAATTCTTTAAAGAAGACAAGCAAAGACAAGGCACAGAACATGATAAACTACAACCGAACGAAGATGATTTATCAAATACTAAGATTTATGTTTAGTTTAGATAGGAAGTGTCTGGTTGTGTAAAAGGACTATCTGCCATCGTAAATGCAAGCCACGAAAGAGTTATAGAACGAATGTAATTTAAGAGTGTAGATTTAGACGAGTTTCTTTTAACCCAATTAAAAATGTTTTTTAAATCCACTAAATTAATCGTAGGGCGTGATCCGTGCCGTGATGGTGGCAACGTAGCGTATTTTGAACGTTAAATTCTATTGCTTTATTTATAGTGTGTTTTGACTATCTTTTCTATATTTTATCGCTTGGTGTTTAATTTCTTGATAGTATTTCAAAATTTTTGTTAAATACAGAAAAATAACGTTTATTCCTTGCAATTATTGACTTCATATTCAGAGTTTTCGGACACGTTCTACCAGTCAATTTACATTCACCATTTGTATTTTTGTATTTGTATGATTGGCTAATAAGAATTTCTCATTGTTACAGTTGGATTCCTGATCTTAGTCTTCTACCTCTGGGGCACCCCCTACAAAAGGGGCTTCTTCTGCGACGATGAGTCCCTTAAGCACCCTTACAAAGAGTCCACCGTCACCAATGTCATGCTGTACATTGTCGGGCTTGGTCTTCCAGTTGTTACGGTAAGTGAAAAACTTCATCCTTGTTAAGAACGTCATTATTGAATTTGCTTCCAAATCATCATCTACCTAGCCCTTTCCCAAACTATGTTGGAATTGGCTTCCATTCTTTACTGGATGAAGCTGAGGATCAGTATTTTACATGGAGCGACTGCCTATCTGACCTCATCGACCCAGTTACCCAAGCAAACTAAACGGTTGGTAAAACAACGGTTGGTCAAATTTTCAGACTTTCAGACTACTCGTAATAACTGCCAAATAGTTTTGAATAGACATACAAATTAATGAAAACACAATTTGCTTCCATTGAAAAATAAAGAACTCATTGAACAATTCTAACGTTTATTCTAGTGGTCAAAAATCGTAACACTTTCACACTAAACTAGATCTCCGACATGTGAAAAGTTATTTTCTTTCTATTTACCGTCATTTGTAAACATAACGCCTTAGTGGGCCATCGATCATTGTTTGCTCATAATTTCTATGTCCATACACTTATCGGTCCAATATTGGTCCAACATGTTTGGTATAACACATTTTTCGTCGATTAGAATTCGAATGACAAATATGACCAATGTTTGATCAAACTCTTTACTATTACCTGATAAAGAACCGAAAGTTTGAACTCCGATTATGCGACTTTTAGGGCCAAGTCTTGAACAATTAGAAAGCGATATTTAGACTTATCTGTGTATATTTCGCACATCTGAATTGGTAGCTCTTTTCTTGCTGTATTTGTATGAATATGTTTTTATTTCTTGTCCGACAGTTCTCCCAGGGTATTGTATAACTTGGAACATATTACCTAATGTCGCTTCGTAGTTAGACAGGATTTGTATCAGTAAAGTTGTCTTCCCACACAAGCCATTACAGAGCATTGGCTTATTTATTTTGAATCTAAAATGATTTCACATCAATTCTATAAGGCTCTTTAGTAATTTTCCTAATCGGATTCTATATCTTAAGAACTTTGTTTACATCGATTAATATTTAACACAGTCAACGCTATTTCTTGTTTTGTATTCTACTTATTTCTGCCAGATCTATTATTCTATCTATCTACATATTTCCTTCTATCTCAATTATTTCCACAATTTATTACAAATTCTAAATACGAATTCAACTACTACTTAAATCATTTACATAACGCCATTACTATATTAGCAAACAAATAAATTATATAGTTCTGACAAATATGCAACTGTCGTGATTTTGATATAATGATATTTGCTAATGTACTTAATTTTAATGTTTAACGGTATGTTGCAAGATCTTGGAATATTGCTACTGGTTGTAAATCTTCATGTATGGCTGTTCTTGTACTTGTACAAACAACTTGCCATGTGGGATTACAGCTGTGGGGTGATTTATTCAGATTTTAGTTATTTTACACATAACTAGGTATTTGATTTCTACTCGATCAGCGAGAACGTCGTATCAAGGGTTCAATAAAACATTATAAAAATCTTTAAAAAGTCTGCAGAATTCTGCATAAAATCTGCTATGATCTCCTTTATAATTTTATTTACAAAGGATCTTGGAAGGACATATTCACCACACGTGTAATCGCTCCGCCTATCTAAGGTTTACGGCACCTGTCAAGTTGATCATCAATTAAGTATGCAAAGTGGACAATATAGAATGCGAAGCATCAGCCACTGGCTGTCATTACCCATATCTTTCCATACCTTACAAGGGATATTTTATCTTACAGTGTTTTCATTAACACTGTTTGTATTAATTTATTCAGTACCAGCTGTTCAATAATTCAGTGCTAGATCTTATTATCTACACCGCCTCATTAGCTAGTGATTGTTAGCTTTAGTTAAAGGCCACTATAATTAAAGTCTTAGCTTTAGGTTAGAGATCAAGATTAGGAATATTTAACTGAGTTTCTGTTATGAGATCAGGCTTAAGTTTCAACAGGTTTACAATCACTAAATTGAATAATTGTTATATTTATACTAGTGTATTTGGTATTTAAAGTAAACATTTTCTGTGTCTGAAATCGTCATTAACATTAGATTTTTTAAATGTTCTCGAATTACCTATTTTGCATTTAAGATTCTTGTTTAATGTAAATGCGTTTTCGTTTCTATAAATTAAACTTTTAGTGTCTCTTCTCACACCGTTTTCGTTAATTTATTCAAAACAAACCGTTACATAGTCCAATGCAGTGTTATCGACGTCACAATCGATCCCTTCCAATCGTTCTCGTCCATAGCATTCGAAAACGATACGTCGAACAGGACAAGTGGGTTCGATTCCCACGTTCTTATCGATTGCACCCACTTAAATAGCTATAAATAACGATCGGACATTCAAGATCGGCCTTGACTTGTTAATTATAGTTCCGATTTGTCCTTTATGCGGGAAAGATGGCATGTTTTCCTCTTCTCGTATCTTATACCTTTGTTGCCTCTTCATTGACTTTAGTGTCATCCCTGAACTATACTGCTATGTAGGTGGCCTCATTCGAAACATATTTGGTATTAATGGACATTTTAATTTTAAACGCAATCAGAGACATCTGTACAATGTCGTACTGTAATTAAAAACCTTGTGTACACTATTTCGCAAAGACAATTCTCATTAATTAAAACTGTCACATAATATATGTGAACTTCAAACTTCTGTATCAGTTACCCTTTTGAAAGCAATCTTTAAGTCGGAGTAACATAATATCTGCGTGTAGCACACATGTTAACATATCTATGCGCACAAAAAGATTGATCTCTGTAATTACTAGAACGTATCATTATCGTGAACTAGATCAGTTTGATGGGATCTTGTTATTATCTAGTTCTGTGGCTGCCTATTTTGTGACATTAAAATCAACAATCTTTAAACAGTAAATTGCTTTATTGCTGAGTTTTTTTGTCGATGCAAACAAGACATTGAGATCAATCGCCTGGCATACAAGTCCGTTAATGTACTCGTGTTATTTATTTGCCAGACCATCCGGTGTTCGATTAGGTTTTTTTATTCGTTTATTACCGACATGGTTTTACTCCCGACTTCGGTTGCGTTATTTCAGAAAAAAAAGTAATCAATTTTGCTGCAGATTGAAATACTTAAAGCATATTGTTATTTTTATGCTGTAATTCGTGAAATCCTTACAATAGAAAGTGTTAAGGCAATGTGGCATGGATGAATATACCATTCATTTGTTATTCCATAGTAATTACTACTGAATTATTTCTAACAACCACTTCATTATGGAATAAATTATCAAATTCTCAAGTGCTTACTTTTATAAACACGTCTTGAATACTTTCAATATTTATAACTGGTTCGATAGATCATAATATATTGAATTACAGATAAATGTATCGTTGAGTGAACATTTCATTGGAAAGACTCGATTGCTAGATCCATTTAATTGAAGTCTGACGTATGTGGAAAAAATATGAAGGCATTTAGCAATTTGCTTCAAGTTTTTTGTTGATGTGGATGAACTAATGTAAAAAGTGCCGGCGTGCGGACGTGGTAAAGAAAAATAGAATTGCGGCGAACCGCGTGAGATGATTGCACTTAAAACTAGAGTAAAAGAACTAAAACTGTATTGATGTTTTGCCAAAGCCAAATCATTTTTTAACATCAAATTCTGGCAGGTAATTGACCTGAATTTCACGAATACGTGCACATGTCTGTAAATGCGTTATTACCAATAGAAAATTGGCATCAATAAGAAAATTGTGTCGAGAGAACTGATCAAATCCCGACTTCAACATATCAATTGGATCATAATTATTACATTTGCCCTTTCCATTACCTATAAATGCATGCCTTCCATATAAATACTAGCACGATCTAACTCGATGATTGAGTCTTTCTGCACGATTCAGCCCTTTACTTTCACCATGTACCAATCACGTTTGAATCCCATTAATTATATTGCGATTGTTTCCATTGACCTGAATTATGAATTTAATAGCTTGATGGCAATCAAATACTACTTTGTCTACTATTACAGCTATTCGTTGCAGCTTACTATCATTATGAGCAGTATTAAGTTTCCTCTTTTTAAGCTCCGTACCGAAATTACGCGGTTAATTATCTACATCAGCGTTTATGATATGTTTATCGTGACTAACTGTTTAAATTTCATCGTTAATGGTAGGGTTAAAAATTGCCTCTCACGTATCCATGTGTCGTTTATGTAGATCAATGATAGCTTTTTGTCGGACCGTTTTTATATCTTCTAATTGGGATGAAATTAAATTGTAACGAAGAAATGAATATGATTTTAAATTTGTTTCGATTAGGCTGGTAATACATTAAATCTTGCTACCTTTATGCTACAATTTGTTACTGTATTTGTCAGGCTTTAAGTTGTAAATATAATGAATGGATAAGAAGTAGATTTAACAGCATTACATGGTTGCTAGCTTGCTGACACGTCGTTTATTTACACTGCAGCACTGAGTGTCCTAGCAGCAATGTCTAATGTCTGTACTATGCTGATTTAGATCCCGCCTTTGATACCAAACGGGCCGAATGTTTGTTCAAGTGATTTGTGTTTTGTAATACCGTTTATTGGATTCCTAGCATCAGTGTGAAGCATTTAGAAATCCTGACGCGATCTATTTGTATGCATCATGTGTTTATCTAAGAAACCTGGTCTACTCTAAATGTCCTACCATGTTGCATTTAAAATTAACTGCGTAGTACTACTAGTTTAGTGTTATTTTTTATTTTGCAATGGGCGGTCACTATGTTAGCATAGGCTTGCGTAAATGCACGCCTTTTGCATGTTCTGTATTTACAACGGATACGTTAATTACTTTAATTTAGCTATTTTCGTTTATTAAGAAATTTATCAGAATAATGTTGGCTTTTATGAACTGGGCGTGGAAGCCATTAAAGTGTAGTGTTGTTTTTAATGAGTTTGATTCCGTTTCTCTAGTTAGCGAATGAATAATCTTTTGGATTATGATAGACGGTTGCTACGAGTTCTTAATTATTTGACTGCGTTTAAACGTTGGAGACCTACGTCTGCTTTCTTAACTGGTGTCCCTTCACAGTAATGAACGATTTTTAACGAGATTATTAAGGACTTGTTTATTTTAGATAGGACTATTTATGTGAGCGCACGTGAACCAAAGCACTTAGTACTGCGATGTTAATTGCATTGAGCTTTTTGTTAATGTTTAGTAAAGTTTAGTCCATTCTATTGTTTTCGTTGTTAATGAGAATAGAATGGATATGAAAGAAATTCACGGAATCAAAGCAACGATTTCACGCTTTCATTCTTTTGTCTTCATTAGAAATTAGACTGTCACCATGGTTGCATAGTTTAATTGTTTAATCAGTGCTGTAGTCTATAAATTGCAGGGAACGTAATTATTTATAATTATACTGTCTTGTGCATTTCTACTTAATTGTTCTAATATTATGTTTGATATTATCTCCTTCAAGTGTTCCTTCTTCTACTTTCCCATTTTATCCGATTATCTAATATATTTGTTATAATTCATTGCAAAACTCCGTAATCATGATTAATATTTTGCGTACATTCTAAAGTTCTTGAAATTATTTTAAAGCATTATTTTACTGCCCAGTTATCAGTATCAGTGAAATTACTTAACAACCTGCAATAAAACAATAGTTTAAGGTTATTACGAGTGTTTGAATAATTTTAACTTTAGTGTACCGCAGTAAGATCATAACAGCTTTATAAATTAATGCATTTTATGAGTTAATGCAAGCTGCATGCAATAATATCAACTAGGTAACATTACAAAGCAAAATTTCATTACGCCTTGTTTATGTCTCCATAGACTTATATGAGTATGCAAAATATTGAGGAAATAATAAAACCTAGGGAAGAAAATAAATGTATTACTCTCCACAGGAGGAGAGTGAAACCTCTTAATCAGCTTTTAATTGTATTTTCGATTTTGTCAAAATTACGATCTGAAAATATTTGCAAAAACAAAGAGTGTCGATTGGATTGTTTTGTACGGACGACAGCACATCAAGTTACCACAATCTGTCAAATTTCTGCAATAGATTTTCAACCTTATCACAATAGTGGAAGGTTAATGTTTGATTGGTAAATTTTGACAGATTCGGGTAGGTATTGACCTGCTGTCGACTGTACATAAAAAATGCACAGTCGTCCATATAAAACGTATGTTGCTTAAACATCTCCCAAATGAAACATTTTGTTGACACAATTACGATGATGACATACTCCAATTACTATCGTACCGTGAAGGTTTGCCCGGTGATCCGTTGAGACTCATATTTTACCCGTGACTTTGACCTTTCCAAACGTGGGCTCGTCAACACCGTATTCTATATCTACATATTATGCTATTTACTGTATTGCCCAGTCCACTTTATTAACTACTAGCTGTTTTCCCGCGGTTTCATCCTTGTCCTGTGGAAACTACTGCCCGTACCCGAATAAAATATAGCCTATGGTACTTGGGTATAGTCTAGCTTCCTAACAGTGAATTATTTTTTCAAATAGGTTCCCTAGTTTCGAAAAAAATGTTTCCTCTTATTATATTAGTATAGATAATAGAGCAATGCGTCTTCAGTATTGTGCATCCACTGGGAAGTTTGTTGTTGTCTTCTTTCCAGCCATAACACTAGGAAGTGGCGAAAGGGGTTATGGGGGTGCTAACCTTTTGTAGTTTTTTGACAAAGTTCTAGTTTATTTGAAAACGCTCAGTTAACGATTTCGACTTTGATCCTTAGCAAAGGGTAGCCTAATTATTGTTTCGTAGCCTAATTATTTTTAAATAAAATGCTGAAAAAACGCTTTGAAAAGTCCTTACTTATCATAGCATAGCTTTTGAATACTGGCGTGAGCACTCCATGGTGTGCCGATGAATGTTCATCGTAAAGCCAGTTTTATGAGCGAATCAACTTATTGCCTTTATGTCTGGCTTTTGAGTGATGGCGAAAATATAGACTGTCTGTCTTTATAGCTAAATTGATTTTATAAGGTTTTGCATGGTCTGCTGTCTGCTTTTAAGTCGGGTATTTTACAATAAGTTATTTTACAGCTTTATCGAAAATATTTTTGCTTTTATATTCATAATTTTCATTAATGTAACTACTTACATAATGTCTTGTAGTAAGCCTCCTGAAAGACAAGCTATTTAAATTCTAGGTACAATGGAATCGACCCCTCCCATAACCTAAGCTAGTGCTAAAAGGCTTTGCGTGTGAATAGGCATATAAATATTAATGTTTTCACCATGGAAAATGGCTGCGTTAAATAATGACATTAAATTTTAGTACTGCATGTAACTGGTCAGCCTTTACTTTAAGATACGAGGACTTTTAGTGGCCGATGCGCGACAGTCGAGTTTGTAAGATACCTACAATGTGGTTACTAGCTACATTTACGCTTAGATGCCGATAAATATTAGACAATATTTTCAACGTTTTACGATTTTCATTATATAACTCCATAAATTAACCAATAAGTTGGAGGTTTCATGAAAGCTTTTAAATTTTATGTGTACTGCAATTACAACTATGAATTCTTCCATAAATTTTATGGAAAATTCCCTATCTATAAATTGTCTTGAACAACTCTTGACACAAAGTGCAATTATAAAGTTATCTTCCTCCAAAATTACCCAAAGTCAATCATCAAAAGTGTCATCCTCATTTTCAATAGGTCTTACATTTTACGACATATTTGGCAGTTTACTCTTAGCTTTTAATATCACCTAATATTTCACCAAACACTTCATAAGGCTGTCACTTATATTTATTTGGACCACACCGTTCCATTAGCCTTGACCGCTAAGACTGGCAGTACTTGGCACGATGCCAGTCGATACTCGATTATACGTCCTATATAGTTTTATAAGCTTAAGTATGAAGCTATGGACCATACTGATGATAACGGTGTCTGTGTTTATGTTGATGCTGTTATTGCTGTAGAAGAAGTGTTTGGTAATGTTAATGAAGGAGTCAATGTTTGGTGTTCAGTTCGTAAAACACCTCTTGACGTTGTATTTTAAAAATCTCAGAAACATGCACAATAGATAATACTTATTGTTAAGAATTCTCGTATAATAAACCAGAAACATTGTATAGAAAAATAATAGAGTTCAAGCTCCCAGAAACTTATTCAGCGATATCACGTGCAGTCAATATAAAATTCATGTAGATATAGCCAATCGATCACGTGCAATGTTCCATATTTGTTCCTTAATTGATTTCTACGACTTTTAAATTGAACAGTATTTTTCCAACGAACCGTAATAATATTTAATTAACAGCCAAATCTGCTATTCCCGAAACTGTAAGCCAAATGTTATCTAGACTAATGATATTTTCGTCATTGAGAGTTGACTCCCAAGTATTTTAATTTTTATTATCAAAAATATACTGTAGGTCATTTGCGTATCATATAATAATACCACCCAAGTCGCTGGCATTGTTTTTATTGCTGTAAACCGCGACTTCGGGATTGTTATTTAAATGACTACCAAATTATGTCTTTTATATCGAGGTTGTTTTTTTGGATTTTTCCATTGTTGTAATGGCGGGTTCATTTTCATCTTACCATGCTTCTAACTGATGGTTACTGATAAACGAAAAACTGTATGCAATGCTTCAGTAACACTAGTTTATGGTGGTCTACGTGTATCTGGTACATAAATGACTTATGCTAAAGATGATTGTAGGAACTACTACACTTTTTCCATACTTAAAAAGAAACTTTCTACTAATCTGAAAACCTAAAAAATATACTTAGGTATCGTCGAATATAAACGTGAGATTTGGTATTTTTAACGTTCATAGTACGTCATCGGCGTATTTTTGAAAACTGTACCACTAGTCCAATGTCACTTGTGCATTATTGAGTACCGTACCGCCCACGAATATCGCAAAAATGTTGATGTTTTTGTAACACATTATATTTTTAAAATCTTTCTCACTGTAAATAGAGTGTTGTTGATTGAGAAGTAGGTATGTAACTATATAACCAATTATCCATGCAGATGAGAGAAGTAAAAAAAGGGTACTCTAGAATATTGATTACTAACTAACCTTAGTTTAATGAAACCCTAGATGGAGTTACAAAGCTTCTATAGAACACGGTGAAATGTCATTATTTGCTACGGCCATGATTGATACTAAATTCAATACGGATGTCAGCAAATTGACTGATGTCACCTGATCAAAAGGAAAACCCAATGATAAAAATAAGCCAGTGCATCAGAAGACCGAATATGGGGATTCGATGGTGTATCATTCAGGCACAAAGACCATGACTACAATGGCATACAATGGTAACTCACTGGCAAAATTCCACATGATGTGGGTGCTAAAATTTCATTCAAATCAATACTTATCAAGGTTATTTCCTACTATTTGGAAATGGATTTCTATTCTGCTATTATTAGCCACGTTATCAGGAAGTCTCATCATTTCGACATTTGCATTTCCAGAATTTACAATTCACGCACGTCTGTCATTGTATTTTCCATGTCTGTGTGTACAGGTCTTTCGTATTGTATTATTTTTGATTTCAAAAATATTACAATCATATATGCCTAATCTAAGTTGTTAGCATGTTTGACTTTCTGTCCTATAACTATGTAAAACTGGTTTCACTCTCATTCGTCGTTTTAATTTGATGGATGTTTTTAACTCTGAGCTTGGATAAAAAATCTTCGTGCATGATACAAACCACGTAGGCACTGATACCAACGACCAGTATATCTGTTCTGGCTATTAAGAACTAAATAAAGCGGGCGTTTTATTGTGGAAAAACACTTGACGTTCACTTGTGCCATCTGTTTTAACTATGAAGCTATCAGCAATATTTAATTTCGCATTATAGTCTTTTTGTCCTTGTTCATATCAACAACTAGCAGCAAATATTTGCGTGTTTTCAACGTGTGCTATTTGATACACCTTGTAACTATCTTATCTATTTATTTAACCCAGCTAATTTTGTTTTTCGTCGAATTTAATTGAATTTTTGATATGAAGTGCGGTAATGGGCAGACCACACACTGTGATAATTAATGGTGGGATAATAAAAATAATTGGCGTGGGTCGCCAAGTGCTTTAAAATAAGATAAATAGTTGTTGCGAAGTAGATAGCACTATAATTTTAAAGACTTAATGTGCCATGTGTGAAACTATAGTTTTATTGTTATTGCGTGTTTCTAATGACATGTGGTTCTGTTTTTGTAATAGACTTCCTAAGATTAAAACTTCGTTAAATCTTCTATAACCAATTTTTTGTTTCAATAGGTTTACAATCTAATTAAAACGTCTAAGAACCTTCGTATAAGCTACGTGTTAGTGTTTCTAAACTTCCACGTTTGTCGTTTTTCAGGAAATAATCTAACAAAAGATGTTTAGACTTTCATACGTTCTATGCTAAGTAGGATATTACGTCATTCATTATTAAAACTTGCCTAATTCCTGCTTCAGCATAAGCAAAGTCCCTATGTCAACTAGGTTTGTTTCAAATTACAGAAATATGTATGTTCTATGTCCTGTCCACGAGGCAAACCTACATTGGTTGTAGTTGTACGCGATATATAAGATCAAACACAAACTATCTCAAAAGTAGGTCTTACTGAATGGAGTCTGTCAGTCTAAGAAGTCACTCAAAGTTAATTCGGACTCGTGCCATTCATTTCACAACATTGGATTGAGGGCATTCCTAGTCGCAGCCGGCAGCGGGTGCATCAGTGCCAAAAACAATAGCTACCACATGTTAATAGCTATTAACTGATGTTCAAGAAATCTTATTTTTTAAATTTAGTTCATCATAGAAAATGACTTCCTCAAATACTCAAGAAAAAATTACGAAAATCTTCAGGACTAACCTTGAGACAGAAATTTAGCTATTCATATAATCAATGAATTATAACGTTAATATTTTTTTATCTTCTGGGTTAATAAACCCTGAAACAAATGTTTCCGTATTTACGGAATTCCTGAAATGTTTCAGTCTAGGAAATCTCTCTGCAAATATTTTGCATATTATTTGTTCCTTAGTTTGAACTTGGCAAACTGTAAATATTATATAATTTTACCTGGAATAGTTTGTTCAAACACTTTCAAGAACCCGTAGCTGGAAATATCAATAAAACGGTCTATTATAAAATAAAATGATCCTTTACGCCACTAAGTAATGCAAATTTCATACAGTAGAAACTTCTTCAAATAACTTTGCAACTGGTGGCGTGAACTATGTTTTTCAGCTAACAGTAATTCTGGGTCAAAAGCTATTGTTCTAACATTGTCAACATGGAAATGCGCTTAGATTGCACGCTACAGTAATAGGAAAACGTTATCGGGTCCATTTCTGTACTCTGTAAGCGGTAGTACTGTTTTTAATGTATAGTGTAACTAGGAAATTGTTATCCAGTTCTAACTATGTTGTGACGGCATTGAGTTCTAAATTTAGAATGCGGGTACTATGATTTTTTGACTTGGCTCAATGTAAATAGATTTTTATAGAGTTCTTCATTGTTTGTTTGGTCTGCTGGCATTTGTCGTTTTGTTTTGAGCGTTCCATAAACTTAGACGTTCAGAGATGTTGGTGTTGGCTGGGTTTATCTTTGCTTGTCATGGTTCTCCATCATTTGCCTGCTCACAAGTTTTGAAGTCTATGAAATTAAAAGATTATAAACGTGCCAATGCTGGTCTTTAATAACAAGATCTTGAGAGATGCTGATATAAAGATGAACAAACAAGATGATGAAGCAGAATAGCTTAAAGAAATAAAAATAAAAGACTGTCTATATTTAAACCTTTGAACATTAGCAGCATTAACTGTACAGTTATATGTATTGGTTGGAGTCTAAATAGTTTCAGCTGCAGTTTCGCAATTTGCAGTAAGAATAGTCCGCAGAATACGCAGTCTGCAATGTCATTGACATGCCTCATCGGTTTATGAGCAAATAAATCGCATGCATGCATACTTCAGCATGCATTGTTTTTGTGATTTCTATCTTGATCGTAAACGAGTCTTGGAATTTCAACGAACATGTTAAGCGTTTTAAACTTATCTGCTATGTATGTGCTGCAAATTGTTATTTTAATTCTGATTCTGTCACTGGTGATTTCTTTCTGTCTTTTGTGATGGTTAAACCCTAAACTTAAGAGGTACTCCATTCAAATTTATAAAGATAGTTATCTGAATTAGATTTGGGTTGCTTATTCAGCATTCAGCTTATCCTTAATATTAGGGAACCTTTTATATCAATTCGTTCATCTTCACTCTAAAGACAAGTGGTATTAGGAACAGAAACAAACCAGACAATAATATTACGATTCTATGCAAAGAACATAATTCTCGGACAACTTGGCATAGTGATCCCCAGGCCCTATTTTATGTAGGTGAGTAAGTAATTCGAACATTATCAGATGCCAAGGCGAGTCCTTGACATTATAGTCTTGTGTTATGGTTCGTCCATCAACTTTATATTCATTACACGGTGGATACTCTCCCTGAATATGTAGATGCCTTCAAATGTCTATAAAATCAGCATTTCAATGAAAATTAGGTGATAATCCTATAGCTATGGGAATTGATTCCGCGGATAGTTTATTCTTGTACATACGATGGTACCTATTTATTTTTACATCCAAATCTCTAGGATCATGTGAATTGTCATCTTGAACGTTACCATGTTCTGTTCTTTCCACAGAAATAGCGCGTTAATCCTAACCTACGGTTATTACAGCTATTTTGTCAATAATCCTTTCTGGTTTCGTACTAAGCAACAGGAATTCTTGAACAAGCCGTAAACTGTGTTGTCAAGATAACAATATTGCTTCGAAGTAAATACCAGAGCAAGAAATAAAAGATAAGTCATAATCTTTTGGAAAGGTTTTCGAAATCTTTGCTTAAATAATGGAACTGTTTAGTGGAAACGTGTGTGTAAATGATAATGTCCTAGATATAGATCGATTCAAGAAAAAATTTATCTTCTCTTAGTCTTGTGCAATGTTTCACGCTAGTATAAAGTACTTTTGCTTACGCTTAGCTTGTTGAAAAGCACTCATACGCACAAATGTTTCCAATAAAACTGACATTGTAGTAAACGCTAATCATACATCTTTCCCAGCCTACTCATATTTACTCATATCGTATACATTAAAGTCAGGCCGATACATTTAAATCAAGATGATTGCAGTATCCGTATCGTGAGGAAAGCGTATCTTTTATCTTACGTTCGTTCAACGTGCTCCATTGCTTCTCCGGTATGTCGCGCAAAAACATTATCTCGGGTCGACGCATCAGTGAATATTACATGTGAATTCATGCGATTCTCTCCCTCTTCGTTTGCATGAACATAATTAATAATGCCTGCACGCTATTTTAGCACGGCATTTATAAATAAACAAACTATATTAATAAATAATATTGTGTTTATACCTTATTATTCGGCGATAATAGTCGAGTGCAAATGATGATAGTCTACATAAATCTCATTAGGTTTTTTTGTACCAATAAATTTTTTGTGTACATTTTATGATTAGGAAGCAAAAACTTGAATATTCAAAAGATCGGCAAACAGATTGAAAGGGCAAAGAAAGCTTAGGTAGAGCTTAGGTACCGGCTATGGGCTTTGTAGCCTTAGGGTTAATTTACTTTTCTACCATAGTGAACTACCTCTATACCATAATGACCTCAAGTATGAGACACCTATTTTCTATGAAATATTACAGTATGTAGCACTACATTCAGGCCCAGTTTGGGTTCCTACACGACAGGTTTATGTAACCATTACGATAATTACAATTGCCCACTCACATATAGGCTAATTGGCATGAAAATACCTAGCTTTTAGCGTAGTTAGCGTGCTGCTAATATATTCATCTTTACCAGACACAGTTTTAAATAATGATTGTGTATCATCAATGGTTTCTTGGTTCGTTTCGTTTTCTTCAGTAATTGCTCTAGTGTGTGTTCGTTTATGTAATTTACTATTGTTTGTTTTGTTTACTTTTTCATTGTTATAATGGAAGACTGTTTAGTACGTTCTTACTTTGCTTGAAGCATTTCCTCTTCTGTTTGTATGATGGTATGCTGGGACCTTATAGCAATTATTTTAGGTGTAAGCCAAGCTAACGGATAGATTTTCGCAGTATGATTTAATTGGATACCGACTCAACTGCTCATTCCTGACGTTCATTAAAATACTTTTACAGCAATTTTCTGGGACGTGTTGCGAAAGGTTTTCCGGGATTTTAACCTCTTAAAACTGTTGATTCTTGACTAAACGGTGGCAATTGGGCGCAAAAGGGCTCGAGTGTCAAATAGGGGGAAATGGACGTCAATGATATTTTGACTTCTGAATTCTAATAATTCTAACAAATTGCCTAGTTATGTACCACTAATGTATAGCTAAAATGTAGTGGAGAAAGTTTCTTCTCTATTGTGAAAACTAATAAATATCCATGTCGTATGACTGATCTACGAGTGCGATTCCACGGTTATCAGAGCGATGTAGATGTGTATCGTTACTAAGAATCATAAAGTACTGTGAATCAAGTAATTGGTGAAGCAATGGAGGGAAATACGAGCATCTAACTCTAATTAAAAGAGACTTGCTGTGGTGTAGACATTCTTTTAAAGTAAAATATGAGGCTGTCTTTGAAAAAAAATGAAGAGTTAATTTGGGAGGATATACTCTCTACAAATGAATCACTGCCCGTCTTGTTGCAATAGTAGAATGATTTTCCAAAGCGTTCTCATGTTTCATTTATTAAATGTTTTGCTGTTTCTTATTCTGTTCAGTATTTGATTTCTTTACTGAGCACAGTCATATCTTTTTTGATTCTACTGCTTTTCTAATTATGTTCATTTATTTACTTGATCAAAGACATCAAGAACTGAAATATGTACTATAGCTTCAAAGACCAACTTGGTCCTTACTGTCTACGCTAAACACTACGGAATTTTGTTTGCATACGTTATCTGGCAACCATTAGCACCCCATTAGCACCCGTTTACACACCTTATCTTTCTCTTTCTTTTGCGGACAACTTCTTAAGGGGAATAGAACCTTCAATAAGTAGAAGAAAGTATTGTTCCTGCTGACTAACTGCTCGTCTTGGTTTCTCCGCTGAAAATCCAGACATTCTTTCGGCTAGATTCACAGGTTCTAGAACTTTTCTAAGGCAGGATGTATCAGATAGCTATCTTGAACTTTATCTGGAACTTGTGTAACTGGCCCTAAATAATAATTACGTTTGGTTCCAATCCAGTGGACCTGATCAAAACTGTTAAAGGGTCTAAATAGGCATTCGTCAAAAAAAAAAAAACAGAAACTCGCCACGATTTATCAAATGGATAAATTAATCATCTAGATTAATTTATCCATTCTTCTTTCAACTTCGGCAAGGAATGAGAGTAAAATAGCATTCGCCTTAAGTAGTTACGTTTTTGCCTAACAGCTGGCCAAAAATTGCTGATTTAAAAGCTAATAGAAAACAGAAAGCACAGCTGTCAATAAATCTTTTGCCTGTTTAAGTGAAAAGGATTGTTGTTTATGTAGCCATTCCGCAATTTTTGTCCATTACTTTGATATTTGTTATCGGGAACTTATTCTAGTGAAATTGCTGGTCTATCTTCAAACGGTCAAAGCACTCTACTATTAGTCGCAAGTTTACTATGAGTCATTGTTTATGTTTTACGTTTTACGCCCTTGAGGCCGTCCGACGAAAGATTATCTGTTTCTTATGTAATATCTGTAGTCTGTCTGTTGCGGTTCTCATTACCTTCTTTGTCATCGTTTTTAATGATTACTGGAAAGTCTTTATCTGTTTGTTTGTTAACTTCTTTGGTATTAATTCGAATAATACTTTACATCTGCTGCCCTCGTTGTGGTAAAACTATTAAAGAACAGTGAAAATTAGAAAAATATTCTAGACGCCTTATGAAAATTTTGGTAACTTGACTTAAGTAAGTCACTTACCCTTACCATTGTTGGACCCTTCTTACACGGGTGGGTATTTTTTAGGTTCTTGCAAAACTGTTATTGATGTAGCAATTTTTTACCAGAACCATCCTATTATGAAGCATGGCAGCTACCAAAAGCAAATGTAAAGAAAATAATGAAAGTGTATTCACAAACGTTGGCACAGCGTACAACAAGTCAATTAATAATTCAATGAAGTTTTGCATTATTTCTTAGTAAATTAGTTTCCGAACAAAAGCAGTGTTATTAACGCTGATCAAAACAATAGTATGCAAACAATGCCTAGGTTTAATTACTGTGAAATAGTGCATTAGTAATAACAGTTTGCTATTATGTACCGGTACACCAACACTTATGACTTTCTGTTGAATAAACAGTTTTTTGCACCTTGTAAGTCTGCTATAGATTTCACCTGTACCTTTACTAACTTAATTTACATCTTTATAAAAACTGAAAATTTTCGTGGTAAAAAAGCGTCAAAAAATTTGTCCCCATCGCTGTCGCTCCCAATCGAGCGTGCCCAAGAGGCTAGCAGTATTGCTGCGTTGAATTGCAATTAATTGTCAAAAAAACTTCAATCAAAGTCTTGTCTTCTGCGCATTGTAAAGTCAAAAAGGTTTTAAATCATCTTCTTGCTTGCATTGAAGTATTCATCAGGATGTGGTTTTCTCGACTCAGAATTCTTAGTGGCGAATCTCATGATTAGGGCTTCTGTAAACTCTAATTAATAAATAGAGCCTTATTATCCTGTTATATTGTTTTGATATTTAGAGCTGTTTAGAAATTGAGAGATTCTGAATAGCCTACCTTATGCTTTGGGTCTTCTTGATGCATTTAATATTTACGCTAATATCTAAGTTTTCCCCTGTTGTTGTATTATTGTAATAGAAGTAAGCAAACTTATACGTGCTGCCAATGAACCAACTTGACCCAATTTCCATTGATTACGAAGTAAATATGTACTGCAATATATTTGCTATCGTGTTTCAACAGTTTATTAGTACAATCTAAATGACTATTTACCTAGCAATTTATAAAGATAGTGAAGAACCTTCAATGAAACTGTCACGGATTTCTCTTGCACTACGAATGACACAAATCTGGCATACACAATTATCGTATTGTATTGAATCTAGGACTATTCTAGCTATCGAGTTTCCTGGCTCGGTGATAACATATGCGAAATTGACATGAAACCCAGTAACGGGTACTATGTGGGTGGTGACCCTATTACATTTGCGGATATGCGAAATGTATGGTAATGGATGGTAGCTCGTGAACTTAGGGTTATGATGATCTAGGCTTGTGTAGGTAGAAACTAGCACTTGGTTCTGAATGAGGTCATAAGATATGCATTTAAAGACTGAAGGAATGAACTTGCAACAACAGTAAGGGAGGTAAAGTTTGTGATGACCAAATATAAGTAATTTAGATCATTAATAAAAATTAACGAGTCAAGAAGTCTAGCGAGGTTGTTAAAGTCGTATTTGTTGCCAAAACTTTTATTAGTGCCTCCTAGTTTTCCTCGGCGAATAGTGTTCATACATAAACATTTATATCGGTCACGAAAGTTCAAACTATGGAAGTAAATGTATTCAGTATTGATAGATCCTTGGGGCTAGTATGCCTACAAATAAGCGCGAAACTGAACTGCATCAGATTGGATTGTTAAGCTGAAATTAAACATGAATCCTCAAAAGAAGTTTCTAGTTGGAAAACCCTAGCCTGGTAATGATTAATGGTTCTACAAACACTCTGATCCTTAATGTTAATAGACCATGAAAAAGTATAACGTTCTGTTTTCCTTTGATAACCTACTAGATTATATGCAGTTCTGTAATCAATATGGTAACGAATCAGATAAATTAGCAACAGTACTTATATGGTATGAAATTCCATGCGCGTGCGACCTGACCTTAGTCGTATGCAGCACAAGGTTAGTTGCAACAGACGCGAATTGTAATACTACGTAATTACGCGAAGGAAATGCTCCAAATTAAAATTTTGGGGAACTGCCAAAGACCTTGTATAGGCGTTTAAGAGATTTTATTGAGATGAAATGAGCATGCAATGTAAGGTTAGCGCTGTGACATTTTCTTTGGAACCTGGTTCTTCTTTCAAATTTTCCATTATCTTGATCAGTTTTGGCAAAGGAAGCGAATTGATATATAGCTAGTATCGCCGGATATGAACGTATCGCAAATTATTTTATTGAAGCCTTTCTTGGCTTGCGTCATACTTATTTTGACAAAGTCGAACGTGCAAAAAATATTCATTCGGATATAGGATGACGCATCCTCTTATTGTAAAGTCTCGAGTCTTATGTTGCATTTCTATTGTAGGTAATTATGATTTCACATGAGAAGTAATGAGTTGTGTTCAGCTTAGCTAGGTCACGCTTCGACGCCTTCTGCCTCATTCGTATGCAGAACGCCTCCCAGTGATTAGTTTGTAATTAATTAATGATGTTGGCTTATCGCCAATATTGACACATGCGTGTATTGGTAGTCGACTTCCCTTGTATAAAGTGTGTCGACGGTTTTTTATATTTCAATGTTATTGTCATACATGATATTTTCGTGTGTAGCTTCGTTGTTTTATTAGAATCATGTTGTTAAAATACCGTAGAGATTAATTTCATGGACATGTTAATAATACCCTTTTACCTACCCTTTTAATAATGGACATGTTAAAATTACCCTTTCCTTCTTCCACAGATGGCCCTCACGGAATGGATAAGACTGCGCGACTACGTTGGTGGGAGATCCCGTAAGGTCCTAGGCCGAGAGATCCCCGCCTGGGTCTGGGAGGCTTACCACGTTATCGGAGTATTTCTCTTCGGCTGCGCTTGCCAGCAGCTCACCACCGATGTGGCGAAGTACACTATAGGCAGACTGAGGCCGCATTTCTTTGATGTAAGTCATATTTATTTTACTACTTCAAATGAGAGGGTTTTAAGTTTTTCCACGGAAGAACTTTGTAGCCATCAAATATCACGGAATAGATGTTAATAGGAATAAGGCTAGTCTGGAATGCTCTGGAAGGTTTATCGAATGAAAACGAGACTTCACTAGGCTAAAGTAAATCAGTATTGATGGAGACTTTGTTGTGCTGATTGCGAGAACCGTTCAAGAAAATCATACATTTAAATTCTCAATACATATTCCATTTAGTTGACGACTTGTTTTGTAGATTACAAATTATTGTTAGTTTATCCAACACGTACGTTGAATGGGGTTTTATGATTGCTCTAACATATTTTATCAACGTGATGAGCATATTATTTGATTTAAGATTTAACATGTGGCCAGGACATATAAATTTTTCTTCTCTAGGAATATTTCTGAATATCCTTTGTGAGGTTCTTATATAATACGACTTATCGCTGCACTTTTGGTATCCTTCTCTTTATGTTTATTACCATTTATTTGGCATGATTTTAAATGAAATCAACTGGAACGTAATCCTTGATGACACAGCGGTAGCGTGTAGGCGGCGCGCGCGCATTGTGTTCTTGTTCATTGGAAATATGAATACTACATTATGTTTTAATTAAATCCATTTTGTAACATACATGACAGAGCAGATAGAAATGAAGCGGAAACTTTTGATGGATAATTTTAAGACGTAAGATTTCTGAAAGTGTATTGTTCTCTGCCCAACTCAAACATGTTGACAGTCTTAGTCATGCTCATGATGCATCCCAAATACATGTATACCCGATTCTCCATGTTTATCTTTCAGGTAAATTCTAGTTTGTTTCAAATCGTGGTAGGTTCAATCAAGTTGTGTGGTCTTTTCCTATGCAATTTCACTCTTATCAAAAGCAAATTTCTCCTTAAGTAAACGTAATCTTGCGCATGTTACAACATTGAGCAGTCTACAAGGGTAATATTGTATTTTCATTGTTTTCCGCGATTATGGCACGTGTAGGTATGCGAACGTGCCGGTTTTCACGTATGCCTCTAAACAAATAAGTTTGTATTTCATTGAAGATGAGATAATTGTTATTTGAGTTGAGAATTTTCTCCTGAAAGATCACATTGACATGTTTCGCTTTCTTCGCTTCTATGATGTCTCAGTTCTTCTAGATTTATCATAATCAGACCATTTAGTAAGAATTTTCAACCACGAATGGTTACTTTTCTTTTAGTCAACTTCTGATCTGTTATCTTTTCCATTGTTCATTTCCATTATCGCATACGTGTTACAGAAGTTTTTATGTTTCTTTTGCTCTAAATTTTCCATTGTAATTTTCTATTACCTGAACAACTGTATTTTTAGTTCTTTTTATTTTCTTATGATTGAATATTGTCAGCTACGGTTTATAAGAAATCCTTCAGCCTTTTCATACGATATACCTCTTTCATATTATAAACTAGCTTCTGCCCGCAACTTCGTACGCGGATCCTGTTTTTTTTATATAAAAACCTTCCCTCGATCTGTACAAACATTTTAAGACCAAAATAAGCCCGATCGGTCCAGCCGTTCTTGAGTTATGCGCTTACCAACACATTTAGCGATTCATTTTTATATNGTAAAGTCTCGAGTCTTATGTTGCATTTCTATTGTAGGTAATTATGATTTCACATGAGAAGTAATGAGTTGTGTTCAGCTTAGCTAGGTCACGCTTCGACGCCTTCTGCCTCATTCGTATGCAGAACGCCTCCCAGTGATTAGTTTGTAATTAATTAATGATGTTGGCTTATCGCCAATATTGACACATGCGTGTATTGGTAGTCGACTTCCCTTGTATAAAGTGTGTCGACGGTTTTTTATATTTCAATGTTATTGTCATACATGATATTTTCGTGTGTAGCTTCGTTGTTTTATTAGAATCATGTTGTTAAAATACCGTAGAGATTAATTTCATGGACATGTTAATAATACCCTTTTACCTACCCTTTTAATAATGGACATGTTAAAATTACCCTTTCCTTCTTCCACAGATGGCCCTCACGGAATGGATAAGACTGCGCGACTACGTTGGTGGGAGATCCCGTAAGGTCCTAGGCCGAGAGATCCCCGCCTGGGTCTGGGAGGCTTACCACGTTATCGGAGTATTTCTCTTCGGCTGCGCTTGCCAGCAGCTCACCACCGATGTGGCGAAGTACACTATAGGCAGACTGAGGCCGCATTTCTTTGATGTAAGTCATATTTATTTTACTACTTCAAATGAGAGGGTTTTAAGTTTTTCCACGGAAGAACTTTGTAGCCATCAAATATCACGGAATAGATGTTAATAGGAATAAGGCTAGTCTGGAATGCTCTGGAAGGTTTATCGAATGAAAACGAGACTTCACTAGGCTAAAGTAAATCAGTATTGATGGAGACTTTGTTGTGCTGATTGCGAGAACCGTTCAAGAAAATCATACATTTAAATTCTCAATACATATTCCATTTAGTTGACGACTTGTTTTGTAGATTACAAATTATTGTTAGTTTATCCAACACGTACGTTGAATGGGGTTTTATGATTGCTCTAACATATTTTATCAACGTGATGAGCATATTATTTGATTTAAGATTTAACATGTGGCCAGGACATATAAATTTTTCTTCTCTAGGAATATTTCTGAATATCCTTTGTGAGGTTCTTATATAATACGACTTATCGCTGCACTTTTGGTATCCTTCTCTTTATGTTTATTACCATTTATTTGGCATGATTTTAAATGAAATCAACTGGAACGTAATCCTTGATGACACAGCGGTAGCGTGTAGGCGGCGCGCGCGCATTGTGTTCTTGTTCATTGGAAATATGAATACTACATTATGTTTTAATTAAATCCATTTTGTAACATACATGACAGAGCAGATAGAAATGAAGCGGAAACTTTTGATGGATAATTTTAAGACGTAAGATTTCTGAAAGTGTATTGTTCTCTGCCCAACTCAAACATGTTGACAGTCTTAGTCATGCTCATGATGCATCCCAAATACATGTATACCCGATTCTCCATGTTTATCTTTCAGGTAAATTCTAGTTTGTTTCAAATCGTGGTAGGTTCAATCAAGTTGTGTGGTCTTTTCCTATGCAATTTCACTCTTATCAAAAGCAAATTTCTCCTTAAGTAAACGTAATCTTGCGCATGTTACAACATTGAGCAGTCTACAAGGGTAATATTGTATTTTCATTGTTTTCCGCGATTATGGCACGTGTAGGTATGCGAACGTGCCGGTTTTCACGTATGCCTCTAAACAAATAAGTTTGTATTTCATTGAAGATGAGATAATTGTTATTTGAGTTGAGAATTTTCTCCTGAAAGATCACATTGACATGTTTCGCTTTCTTCGCTTCTATGATGTCTCAGTTCTTCTAGATTTATCATAATCAGACCATTTAGTAAGAATTTTCAACCACGAATGGTTACTTTTCTTTTAGTCAACTTCTGATCTGTTATCTTTTCCATTGTTCATTTCCATTATCGCATACGTGTTACAGAAGTTTTTATGTTTCTTTTGCTCTAAATTTTCCATTGTAATTTTCTATTACCTGAACAACTGTATTTTTAGTTCTTTTTATTTTCTTATGATTGAATATTGTCAGCTACGGTTTATAAGAAATCCTTCAGCCTTTTCATACGATATACCTCTTTCATATTATAAACTAGCTTCTGCCCGCAACTTCGTACGCGGATCCTGTTTTTTTTATATAAAAACCTTCCCTCGATCTGTACAAACATTTTAAGACCAAAATAAGCCCGATCGGTCCAGCCGTTCTTGAGTTATGCGCTTACCAACACATTTAGCGATTCATTTTTATATTATAGATTAACATCAATTATGACTTCATCATTATAAATTAACATCAATTATGACTTCATCATTTTACTTCTATCTAATATTTTTATATTTATATCAAGACGAATCATTTAAGAAATTAGCTAAACATCTGATCTGTTTGAGTCGAATCTAAACATCTTTCATGCTATATGACCAAATGAAACTTTCTCTAAATAACAAATTCAATAGACGATTGTTCTCCTTGACTCACGATTTCTTTGAAGTGCTAGGAACCAAAATATTTACGTTCAGCTTTAGCGACCGCAGCGCAATTATTGGTCAGTCGTAAAACATAAATAATATTTTACACTGAAATTTCTAATATGTGTGAACGTACCGTTGAGTTTGTCTGTGGTTTGTTTGGCACGCAATTTGCAATTTGGATTTTATGACTGACCGATTTTTTTAATAACTTCTATGAGATATTTTTGGATTGATATGTCAAGTAAAAGTTCTATTCTACTTTTCTCCATAAAGCAAGATGTCATACGAATGCGTTAGTTACTTTGATAGTGGGCGTCTCTTAACCGTAAGGTTATTTCTATTTGTACCTATGTTACCTGTAATTATATTCAGTACATTAATTCATACACGTTCCAAGAACGTCCATGCCTACCTGTATGTTCCTTGATTTTCTACTTAAAATTGATCGAATTTTCCTACCTAGCTAAACAAATATTTTTATCGTTAACCCGCTGTGCTAGATTAATTTATGGCTTTTCTTCGAGTTTAGTTATAAAAGCACTAAGGGAGTCTGCACACCGCGATCTTGAAACGCACGCTTTTCATTCTACAAAGGCGACTCGGTACATATCAACTGTGTCGATAAAAACGCTGTCTGTATAGTCTCTAACGTTGATATTTTTATCCACTCGTAAAATAATTACAAATGCTCGTTAAATGTTTAGAGAATGGATATTTATGGCGTCTGCAGTGATGACGGTTTTCTTAATAGGCGTGTGGTCAAAAACCGTAACATCGTTATACTAAACCTACATCTTTGAAACACGTGCACTTAATACCTAATAGGAGAGCAATTTGCTTAATCTGTATATTTTTTTGGATGTTGCGTTTTGGATGGTTCGTTGCTTTTTATAAAATTGTTTACTATGCTTCGTTTGTATGATATTTTGTTTTTAAATTTTAATCAATTATAATACTGAAGATCTAAGTCAAACTAATAGAATTTGGATATAAGGCTGAGTGAAATACCTAAATTGGCATTTCTCACGACAGAAAATCTAAACAAGATTTTATAAAGCAAAACATCAATCCCATATCACCTACCTTATATCAAAACAAGTGTATTAATCATATGCATGTTCCTACAATTAGTTAATTTTATGTCTCTGACCTTAAAACACGCACACAAATACTTTTTGACATATTTATAAAAATCTCTAAGCTGCGAAAGTAAACCTATTCAAATTCTGCCAAAGTAAATGCAACATCCAATATAGCATATAGGCATAACATTCGATCTGCACAAATCCCACACAAGTTGCAATTGAATTGAGGAAACAGCTCATTACACGGAGTCGTAAGCAGCGAACTAGCAAATTGCTACTATTTCAGCTATAAACCAACATTTAAGTACAGAATGCCCGTAAATGGGAGCTATGCTATCTAAACGGGCCTATATTGCTTCGTAAACTGTTTATTCTGGACGGTTAGTGTTAATTCTAGGATTGGTTTATGCTCTGGTAATGTGGTTGCTATTAGAGATAAATGGCATATCGATATCGTCTTGCTTAGAGGAGATAGGAGGTATAGTATTAGTGAGTGGTTCGGATTGAATGTATGTGTCCATTCTTTATAGTAGCCTTTGACCCTATTATAGCCATAGTGATTTTTAGCCACCACCAGAAACATTCCTGTATTATTGCTTGGACCCAATGTCACGATATACTACTTTCTTTTTTTTTCCTCCTCTGTAATATCAGACTGGAAATGACTCAAGAACTCAATAGGGAGATCTTGTAGTAACCCTCCATCATTCACCAATTCCAAGAATACGTCTGTTATTCACATGTTACCGTGACGTTATTTAGTACACAAACAAGCAATTTTCCCATCCTCCAAATTCGCAGATCTCACACTTATCATTCAATTACTAACAAATTACACTGCTGATCTCAAAACGCAGACTCCGATGCACATTACGAGTAACCAAGGCAATAAGCATCCATGCACTTTGTATAATTCGTTTGACCTCAGTTTATCTAATTAGAACCACTTGAATCGACATATCAACTTGCGAACTGCTTCGCGAATAGAGATGTGGCTTTGGACAGCTGGCACAACTGCTCCCATTAATCTGGGATGGAATAGTTTTGATAAATGTAACTTCGATGAACAAAATAATCATGGGAGCATTGGTTTTGCAGAAGACCAGCAAAGCCATGACCTCATTTTAAAGTTCGATTTGAAAACACATGTCGATGATGAAGGGTTCAAAACCAATTCATCAAAAATGAAGAGGATTTTTCTTAAAACACAGCAAAGCACTGATCTACTGCATTGAAAACTTTTCTGAAAATACTTTTGCTACCCAAAAGTCGTATTTTTTAATTGTTCAATGGGAAGTTTACTCGCGGGTACAGACAGGTCATAGATCTTATGTCCTCACGTCTATATTTATCGCTTTATGTCCGTTTTATAGCATCGATGATGTAACTGATAAAATGTTATTTTGTCTCTTGCCTCGTTATTGCTCTAACGGTTCTGTCTATACGTTAACTATCCGAAATTAACTGTTAAATCTCCAGGTTGTTTATTTTCTATCTGAGAATTTTTGAAATATTTGATTAAACTCGTAAGCTTCGTCTCTAAATACACGTATTCCCAAACCAAATCCAGTATAATTCTGAACAGCTGAACATTCAATAAGATCTCCTTTATAAAGCGTTTCAAACGGTCCCCATCTAACATAAACGTAATATTCACTTAAATAACACCTTAAATTCAGATTCCAGCATAAGCTTTGGCTTAACAAAACCCAATAACTTAGTGAACGTATCTTGCCACAAATCCTGGGCGTCATCTAAATTATTCCAAGTTAAGCCTCGCGATGTCCACTCTATATTTACCGTACACTCTCTTATGACGTTTTGTAGTCTGGGTGGTTCTTGTAAATTGCTTGGAGAAATACACGGATGTTGTTTGGGCGTGCCCGTCACTCCTTCTCTTAGTATGCTGATTTTCATTGGTATCAAGTGCTTTAACTTTTTCTGATGCTTGGATTTTGGTTCTGATTATGCTATAAATTCTCGTTTAAGGCATTCTATCTTGGTCTTTCTGTTGTTCCTTGAACTGGCTAGTTGAAGTTTCTAATACTTTGTCCAATGTGTAAAAAATGCTTTTAGTAATTCTTATGCAACCTACCGCGGTCTGAAAGTTGTAGCAAAATTACTATTTGTACTAACGCTTCCTCTTTAAAATATCATTTACCTGCTACTGTTCCTCGGAGTCACATTTCTTTGGCAATATTTTTCTCTATTTTCCTTTTCGCACGAGTACTTAAATTTGTTGCATAAACACCTTATCAGTTCTGCGAAGCTTGTTAGTGTTTTTGATTGGTAGGTATATGCACTACGCAATCATTAATTGATTACCTTAATTGGTGTTAAAGACTGAGATTGATTTGAGTGCTAATATTTGTATTTCTCGTCATAAATTCACGAATAAATGTAATAAATGGCAGCCGTTTTATTATTGCTTTTATCATTTACGTCTGTAATTAACTATCAGATACTTACGGAGTTTTAGATTATTTTTCTGGTCATAATATGACCACGATTTGATAATCTTGCTTATTAGTAGTAGTTTGGCTTAACAGTACTGAAACATTAAAATTCCTAGATCCTTTTTGAGAATAATCTAATAATCACGAAGCTTAATATCTCAAGGATGTCAAATGTGACAGTGGACACGCTCCATCCATGTTCAGTATGTTTTCTGATCTAAGTAGCTGTTGGTATAAATAATACTTGTGCGGCTATTCGCTTCGCCGCCCGCGACCGTGTGATTTTGACTTATTGCTCGTGCTCAGACATGGTACTATCTTCGTTGTTAGTGTTTTAGTCACCTTCAGCTGCTTTAGCAATGTCTTTGTTACTGTCATCAGTTTGTGCACTTCCTGATTGTTCTGCACGGATTCGTTGAATAGGGTTTGCGAATTCTTCATGAGATTATTTTCTTCTATAGATATTACAATTTATGCCTACGGATCGTCAATTTGATATTCTATCACTTCCCTAATGTCTCTACGGGAAGTGTTTTATAAAACAGTATTATAGTGGTCTCACTGCCTCGCACCAATATTTAGATTACTTTAACGCATCATAATAAAACAGTCATAAAGTACGGGTTGAAAGTACTCCAAAATGTTAATATCCTCACACATCATCGTTCAATATCAAAGTTCATTACCGTTTCCGTTCGGCTGTCAGTCTTTACCGTTGGCTCAGAACGCTTTAGCTAAAGCCTTCACGCCTACAATTAAACAAGCTTCATCAATATATCTATCACGAACGACAGATTTAATGGAGATTCAAGTCTTCACAAAGGTTAATTGCCTTCAATCATATTAGTTAAAAGTTTATTCCCTCTATCATTTTAATGGGTTTATAAATCTTTGGATGTGGGCAGGTTATGAATTATGGCGTCAGTTTAGTAATATAGGATGGGCAATGGGAAGTCGATATAACTTGATTCTAGTATGTTTTGATAAATTTTTAGGGTTTGACCATGTCCAGCCTTGATTAATGTAAATGAAACTATTCTACATGCAGTAACACCCACTGCAGTTACTCCAATACATTGACGGTATTAATGAACCTGAACTCAATTTATCATATCATAATAAATAAATAACAAATCAATCCAAAGCGTTACATTTTGCCCCACGAGCCATATTAGTTACCAATTCAGTACCCAATAAAAATATACCAAGAAACCGTATTAGTAACGGCAAAAAGGGTTAATACAAACAAGGGTGCGTTTGAAACGGTTTACGCTTGGCCGATGACGTGTGACAGTGCGCCGGCGCAGGCAAAACGACATGTCTGATGTGACGAGCTGTTATTTTTAGCCTGGATTTGATTTTAATTGAGAATGACTGTTATAGCGGCTCCTTTTTGTATTGTTTGGGTCCTTTCATTCATTGAATTATGTTTATATCTTGGAATTGCTCCATGGTCGTAAAAATGTTCTTGCAAACTCTTATGCATTTACCAAACAGAAAATAATGTGTTGTGTTTTGCATAAAGCATGCCATGAAAAAATATATATTTTGAATATCGCAACAGACTCACGTTTGCATTAGCATCTCAATACTCTTTTTGTATTAAAATTGCCAACGTGATCGGAAACTACTTGGCGGTAATACCTTTGTTATTAAATTCTATCATAGAATTTATTTTTAATAGTATGTCACGTACCATCATTCCCCTAACATGCCATGCGTAAACGGCTACCATATGGGCTTACGAGTGCTTTCCTTTTTCAAATAAAACGATTCTCCAAACTTATTTATTTTGAACACCTTGTCTATCGGACGTGGCACTTGGAACGTCGGTATTGTCAATTACAGTTTTGTTTGTCATAGTGTCTTTTGTGCCTCCTGTTGGTGTACGTCCATCGTCATCTACAATAACATTTATTTCCTGAATCCGTTTGTCAGTCTGCGTTTCGGCTTCACTTTGATGTGTATTTAGGTATCGCACATCGTTTAAATGTGTCGTGTCATTTAGATTGTTTGTTTTTTCTGTCACATCAAATGACAATGATTTGCGAAAGTGTTTGTTATGTTAAAGGTACGATGTGACATGATTTAGTCGAATTTTGTTGTATTAATATCAGAATTTATGGGTCTGTAGAGAGAATATTAATGTTTTGCACCTTTCTTGTTGGCATTTAGCTACGGAAAAAGTTTTACATGATTTCTTATATCAAATTCAATTTTTTATTCTGTTAGATTCCTGCACTTTTTATTATTTTTAAGTATGAATTAATCTTTTGTCATGAACTGGTAAAATGGTACATATATGTATAGCTTTATTCAGAAATAAACCGGATCAAGGGGTTAATATCTCCTTTAATTAAATTTTAGAGTCAAAAATTATTCGCGCATCACAAATCTTTCGTTCCGTTTCCCTTTCGCATCCATTTATTCCCTTACATCTTGAATTTTATTTACCTCGGGACTATAAAAACTTATTTTGTTTTAACTCTTTACTCCTTGACAAATGTCTGCGGCGTCTGGCAATCCTGCGCATCGTCCTGTTTTAGTTTATTATAAGATATTCTTGGACGCGTGCTATACAAATTGTTGGAGGTTCAAGATTTATTGCCATCCCATATTTTATTTTCGTTTACTATAACTTTGGTTATGGCCATAAATCCATCAAGGACTCCGATCTGTTTAAATTCATTAGGGAGTCCTTGATTAATTAGGAATTGATGTAGTTATAATTTGTTTTGTTAATTGAGATGCAGTGTGCATAAAGAAATATTCTTCTGCTGGTATATTACCAAGTTTAAGAAACCCTCGAAAGCGTATTTATTGATCGAAGAATATAATCTAAACACGAATCTTCATCGTTAAAATAGATATTATAAATATCAGCCGTTGGTTTATTTTCTCTGAGTAATATGATACCATCGCAAATAAAATTTCGTGTGAACTACGTGGGTGGTATGTTTTCGTTTTATTCGTACTCGATCACAATAGACATTTGTAGTAATTATTCCGTCCATATCTACTTATTCGATATCGTTTTTACGAAATCATGTTCGTCTATCGGCCTTGGTAACTGTAACATAATTTGAGCATGACAATCAATGTGTTCATGAAATCGGCATATATTTCATAATTTTCTCTGCACTTTATCACGTTAGGTCGTAAATGTCAGTTTCTATTATAGAAATATGCTATTATCTTATTTCTTTGTTTTCTCACACTCCTGTTTTATGGCTTTTTAATGTTTATTGAAAATGTTATTGGTTTCTGTTTGTCATATAAGTGTGACCTGTTATTTGCATTTGGTTTTACGTTTCAATTTACGTTATCTTGTTTATGGTTGTTAAATGTTCCATGTATAATTTATCTTGTTCATATTTAATTTTAGCACTTATTGTTGCACTTATAACCACACAATCGTCTAAATCGATACCGTAGTTATTTGTATCGATTCGCAAGTGCCCTATCGAATCGGTCAGTAATCTTGAACCACGGTTCATTTTACGCTCGCTTGATATTTTTATGTCCGATAGGTCATGTGTCGTGTCCTTATTTAGTATTGTTATGATTCTCGATACAGATAAACATTTGACGGTGTGTGTGGTAAATTAGGTACTAGCTGGGAGTATATTATTTGTATATTTTTGAAGTTTCTTCAAATTAACTTGAAGACTGCTATAATATTGTTGCTCTTGAAGCTACTTTTTTTAGGTCACTTGACTTTTGAGGGCACGGTTCGTCGTGATTCAGCTCGTCTTTATTTATTTCAATACATTGCATTTTTTTTTTTTTAAATACTAAAATATTAACAAAATCGCCCTTGATTTAAATCTGAGCCCCCCGGTCAACGTTCCGTACATAGATTGCGCGAGCCTTACATTAGCGGCGCGTCTCAAACGATCAATTAGCGCTATCTAACCGCCCGCCGACGATTGAAACGCCATCTGAATGTACGTGTGGTACAAATTATGAGACAATAGCGTTAATATTTTTTGTGAACAAGTCGTGTTATATTGCATTTTCGGTAATTTCCAAAAATGGCTATAATGCTGTACAGTGGTATATGGCCAATGTTACTTATTGATTAATTTTGAATTTCCATTGATCTGCTTGTTTATTTTCCAAATAAATTAAATCTTTTTCAAGACACAGTTAATTTGAAAGTCTTAATATTCAAGATTCTTTATTTTTAGGTGATACTGTCTGCATTCTAGTTTGCTTACACACTGTTTAACTATCGTAGTAAAACACAACATCGCTATTCGCTCATCGCTCGTCCCCACCCACAAGTTAATTGGATTTGTTTTGTAACATGAGTTTGTAATTGAATCGAATCGGTAACAAATGTAAAGCCGAACCACTTTGTCTTAACTCGTACCAGATTCGGTTGTCAACCGTAACGAAAGGGCTTTTAGAAAAATAAGTTTTTGTAGGTCAACGGTTAAGTGTTATTGTGTGTACAGTTTAGGTATAACAGTTATTAATAGATTATTTTGACACATAAAATGGATTAGTCATGTTTTTGAGCAAACAACTCTGAAAGAACTAACCGATTAGGTATGTATAGAGATGGGGTATTTTTAAGTTTCACCACTTGCCTGATTGAAGACCTAACATACGAATTTGTTGGTTAGTAGTCAATCAGTTTATTTCAACTGAAGTGAGTCCAATACTAAAAATTCTCTAAGATAAACTACAGATACACACACACTACAGGTACAAGAACTTTTTGTACAATATAGTAATGTGAAATAAATGGATAAAAACTTTGTAGTCTAATCAAGCTTGAAACCAGACCACCCATGTATTAAGAGTTAGGGTCAATTCACACCGAGACGCGACGCGACGCGACGCGGCTTTGATGTAGCGCG
>NWSH02000210.1:2880807-2918762 GCA_002382865.2 Heliothis virescens
CATAATACGATGACGAAGATCTGTCCCAAAAAAACCGTGCATTTCGAAACAAACGTACTCCTTTTTTTCGCTGTTTTTCGTTCATTGGTCTACCGGCCAATGACCATTAAAACCCTTGTCAGCCATACAGGTCGAGCCATTCCAGTCTATAATCGGAGGCGAGACACCAATAATCGAAGAGTTTTTCAAAGTTCCCCTAAGATATTTATTTTTTCAAGAGCTGCGTCCGCGGTTGCTGATAAAGGCGGCCGTGCACGAGCAGATGAATATCAGATAACACCTTCTTAGTCAAGTACGAATTCAATATCAAGCCCAAACAACGGAGGCCAGTAATCACATGCCATGCGGGAGTTCCCTCCGGCCTCAGTCTCTTCATCGAGTAGGTCAGCTGAATAACCTTCATTGTTTTATAAGGAATTCACGATAAAGACTTATATGGATCATAAGGGTCAATTCACACCGAGACGCGACGCGACGCGACGCGGCTTTGATGTAGCGCGACGCCGCGCGGCGCCGCGCGGTGCAGCGCGGTGCAGCGCGACGCCTCGCGGCGTCGCTAGACGTATCTTAAAAACAAAGCAAATCGCGAGATGCAGCACCGATCTTGCCCGCCGCGCGTCACCGCTGCGTCAAGATGCGTCGCGCTGCGCCGCGCTGCGCCGCGCGGCGCCGCGCGGCGTCTCGAGGTGCAGCGCGACGTATCTGAATTCTCACAATTAAATGTGTATCCTTTCGCGTAGTGAATAAAGTATATTTTGAGTCGCTCTATGTAAAATCTGCGTGCAGCGTCGCGTCGCGTCGCGTCTCGGTGTGAATTGACGCTTAGTTGAATATTAAGATCGGAATTAGTAGGCGTAAAACCATAATGCAAAGAGCATTTTGTAAATCATTTAACTAATAACTACTGACATCATGAATTAATATGGCATACCTATCAATTATGCTATTAAATGGAAAATAACAAAGAAAATATTGGCAGTTATTTTTGTATGCTATTTAAATATTTATTCATCTTAGCGCCACCACACACTATTGTTGGCTTAAATAAAATGTATTGGTTCTGTATAAATTAGATAAAAAAATCTCTTTATTACCAGAACATAAAGTATCCTTATCTAGAATTATCACAATCGGTGACAGATCCTATCGTGTAGAAAATTTATGTTGTGAGAAATTGACTTTTCTACTTACATAATCTCTGAAATATCTGAACAATTTTCTCGTCTGATAGGAATAGATGGCTTCTAATCTCTATTCACGTTCAAGAGCTTGACAATCTGTCAATAAGCCTCGTTCCATCTGTCTGATCTGTCTACGAAACATCACCTGCACTCGCTTTCTGAACCTCTTACTTCTATAACAAAGGATATAAGGTTGAAATTTGAATGAAATTTATTTAATGATTGGAGCTTCTAAGTTGGCACTAGTAATATCGCGTGGAGTGGCTCGTTGGTTGGCGTTTTATGGGCCATTTCGTCCCACGCTTGTGTTGGAACAATGTTCAGTGTAAATACGTCCACGAATCACATTCGCTGTCACATTTCCTGGATGATTTTTGCCTTATTTTTTACTTGGACGGTTAAGAGATCAAAGAAAGCTCCCGTTTGACATATCAAATGAAGCTGGCATATTTCTGAGAGGTAGGTTTTTGTCTTATTTGCATATAAATGTCTGTATTAAATTAGTAAAAGCTCGTTCTTATGATTTAGGCTGAGGCCAAACGAGCGTATTTTTTTGAGTCGTGAGTCGCAGAATTTCGGTCGCAGAAAATCGTTACATACAAAAACTCATTTTGCGTTGCCGTGTGAATCAAATAGGACTTTTGTATGAAACCGAATGTAGCAGATTTTCTGCGACCGAAATTCTGCTACTCACAACTCACAAAATTACGCTCGTTTGGCCTCAGCCTTAGTCGAAAATATTTAAGGGCTATCAAGTTTAAAGAAAAAATAATTTGTTTATGAAATAAACATTAGCTTCTAAGAGCTGTAACTCTTCTGGTTTGAAAACTGGAGATTAATTAATTGCATTCATGTTTTATACATTACACATCTACTTAAGCTTCTGAATATTCAAACGTAAAACAAGACATAAACCATCCAATAGTCACACGTTTATCAATATAAGTACTCCATTTATATTCCAAGTCACTACACGTAATTAATTTTCAAGTAAAAAAAAATACTACTATGTCTCTTCGTTTCTCAATTTCTAGAAGACCACAAGCTATGCATAACTTAACCAGTATGATAAAGAACGGTAAGAAGGTACGGAAACCTTTTTAGGGTTCCGTACCCAAAGGGTAAAACGGGATCCTATTACTAAGACTTCGTTGTCTGTCTGTCTGTCTCCACGCTGTATCTCATTAACCGTGATAGCTAGAAAGCTGAAATTTTCACAAATGATGTATTTCCATTGCCGCTATAACAACAAATACTAAAAATANATGTCTCTTCGTTTCTCAATTTCTAGAAGACCACAAGCTATGCATAACTTAACCAGTATGATAAAGAACGGTAAGAAGGTACGGAAACCTTTTTAGGGTTCCGTACCCAAAGGGTAAAACGGGATCCTATTACTAAGACTTCTCTGTCTGTCTGTCTGTCTCCACGCTGTATCTCATTAACCGTGATAGCTAGAAAGCTGAAATTTTCACAAATGATGTATTTCCATTGATGCTATAACAACAAATACTAAAAATTAAAATATGCGTGTGAAACCGCAAATTATAACTTTGCTGTTCATACATTTGTATGAAAAACAAAGTTATTTTTTGCGGTCCGAAAAATGTTTGTATTTTGGCTAGTTGTAGGTAATAGATACGTTCATTTTTCATAGAGAATGGTACGGAACCCTTCGTGCGCGAGTCCAACTCACACTTGGCCGGTTTTTTTTGTTGCTTATTTGTAGCCTATAGGCTCCGAAATAACTGATTTGAAAAATTCTTTCACCGTTGGGCTATACTTAAACCGCGGGAAAACAGCTAGTGCATAATAAAAGTACGTTGGTAACTTAAGCACCATTAAAATGGATCTTGGATCGATTCTTGAGGTTTCCCACAAAGTGCCTATGGTACCATGGTGTATGACGAAGCTATTTATATTCAATGGTACTGTTCAATAAAATACGTGTTGTGATCGTATGCGGAATAGGAATCGCGTGATTAGTGTGAATTTGAGGAGTCATCGAATTAATTTGATCAACTTGTTTTCATTGATGTTGAAGCTATTATTACATCTATACTAATATTATAAAGCTGAAGAGTTTGTTTGTTTGTTTAAACGCGCTAATCTCAGGAACTACTGGTCCGATTTGAAAAAATATTTTAGTGTTAGATAACCCATTTATCGAGGAAGGCTATAGGCTACTTTGCAAGTGCGCGCAATAGTTCCCACGGGACGCGGGTGAAACCGCTGGCAAAATATAGGGTTCATAATTTTTTTTAATTCTTTCTGTTAAAAAATAAGTTTTTTGTTATTTAAATCTACCGTTAGAAAATTAAAGCAATGTCCTAAAATATAAAAACTCTCGCTAATTGAAGCTCCCATACTTCTATTCTTCTAACTAATTCTAGTCTTTCAGTCTGATCTCCCTCTGTAGCGATTAAAATCCAGAATAAACAGTCAAGTATTTTCAAACAAGTACATTTTTGGTTTTACCTAACCCTGTTGGTGAAAACAGACGTAGTTTGTTATGTTTATGCACTTTCAAACACCTTTCCTTACCTTTCCGTATTTGAGTGTTAGAAACCCTAATTATATTCGTGATTAACGGACTATAGGTGCATTATGCTAAGTTAATCTGCTGTTTCCTTTACGTATGCCTGCCCTTTTCCTGGTTAGGTAAGCAGAAATCTTGACAGCAGGAAACCAATCCTATGTATGTGGCATTGCATAAGTCGTTGCTTATTTAAAACGGTATGTTAGTGGTCGTAGATAGATACTGAGCAATTAGCAAGCTCATGTAACTTGTCTGATGAAGATAATCTGCAACATCTTATTGACAGTTGGCTTTATAATTGAAAACCCGTCCTTATTAAACCTCTTTTACCTAAGTCGGGTAAGACAGATGTGTAGCTCATTTACTCTTAAAAGTTTGTCCGGACTGTTTTATTCATCTAAGCTAGCTTGCGTCCCGTGAGAACTACTCCGCGTGCCTGGATAAAAAGTAGCCTTATAGTCTTCCTCAATAAATGAGCTATCTAACAATGAAAGAATTTCTCAAACCGGACCAGTATTAGGACAAACAATACTGGCACATACACTTTGTGAATACTGGGCACAAAATGTAAGGACCATGTTGTTAGTTTTCCCACATAATCTATTCTTATATAATGAATCTAATGAAATAAACATGAACGTCTGTTTTAATTGGTCTCTGATTTAATCTCAAAAGGTCAGTCGTGAAATGATTTTAGCCAATCAAATCGTGACCTTTATCTTAGAACCCGCTATTCGAAATCCTCCCACTGATGTAGCAGGATTGAGGCTTGCAAACAAGTTTATTGCTCTATGTACCATAGAGAATTTAAATTATGAAGTAGTGATCATTATTTGAATATAGAATTAACTAATCTGCCGATTTGAATGATGGATGTTTTGATAAGAATCTTTGATAGAACGATGAGAGGTCTAATAGTGCGTTAAATGTTTTTTGCGTCTCCCGATGTCTATGACCTCAACATAATCGTCTTGATGTTTTCTTTATACATCTATCATATGATTTTATTCTGTTTCAAAACGTAGTCCAATAATAGCGGATAACGCAGTTCTTTTGTTGTTCTTTTGTCTACCTTTAGTACCTACAAGGAATAGCAAACCTCGTAACATGAAACGTCTAATAACACTTAAATTAATCTATACTTTTCTAAATATACAAAACAATAATGAAACTTAACCCTTTACCGTAATTATTGTCATAGTCTTCTAACTAAACAAATGTATGTATCATTTCAAGTGTTTAAATGTGAATTTTCCATTTAGTTCCGAGTGTGGCCTTTAAGCTGGCGAGTATGTTTGCCTTATGTTAAATAGGTCAACGGTCTCATTTAGTTGTGTTATGGCTATGAAATAAGCGGTTTGTTAGCGTTGTTGACATTTTAATTCGACATCCCTATAATGACAGTCACACTGTGGGTTATGGAAAACAATTGAAACTGAAATTAAGTAAAGATTTCTACAAGTGATTGATTCTGAGACTTGTCTTAATTTAGCTGTTTCAATTCTCAGCAACAAAAATACTGTACTGTCCCTAAATTCACAGTTAATCTTCATTTTGTTAAAACATAATAACGTTATGTGTGTGAAAGTCGATATGGCTAAGAAGAATGTAACTTGTGAGATGACGGCAGATAGAAGAGTATGGAAGAAGAAAATATGCTGCGGCGACCACATATATATACATAAATAATTGGGATAAGGGCAAGAAGATGACGATGATGATAAGTAGAAGAAGCTTAAAATAATTTTCTTTGCACTTACCGCTTATTCTGTCCTTGCCCGCTAATTCTGTGGCCTCGTCCCATAAACATGTTTATTGTCGTTGCAGTAAAAGCAATTTCTTTTTATTAACGCCTACTCCTGCTTCCTGAGTGCATTATTTTATGTCACAATTTATGTTCTTTTAAGTGTGACCTCTTTGTTTTCCATAAATGTACATAAGTACATTGTTTCATGTAAGCTTCTAAGTTATAGGGGTCTCATTTTTTACGGAGATCTGAAGCAAAGCAATTTGGTATAATGATGCGTTTGTAATAAGAACATTGCATTAACAAAATATAACAGTTGACTTAATTGGTAGGTAGTTATTTTAAATCGTTGAAAAATAAACTTCAGGAATTATTGTAATGGCCAGTTTCACAGCTTCCAGATAAAGTTCTAGATATGTGCCAGATATTCACTACTATTCTACGGCATCATCCGTCAGATAGCTATTTAAATGTTATTTGGAACCGCAGACACTGGCCGTAAGACTTGTTTATTTACATGTAAGGTTCTGTAACGAATTTCTCGCAAAGGTTTTTCTTGGGAATAGCAAATAAATTGGTAGACTTTAATCAAACAAACGACAAAAAGTCACGATTATTTGATCATGTATAAGCTGTATAATGTGTGATGTTTGTAGTCAAATTTAGCATCATACAGTTCAAATGTTTAAGTTATTAACAGATTGTTTGAATTCGTTAAAGATTTCCTTGTCCTAATCTGTGTGATTCCCGTGGTTGCATGCGTCCTTTGGGAATTGACGAATATACTTTTATTTTATTACGTTTCGGCCAAATTGCACCGACCGTGTCTGAAGTCTACCCGTGACAACGGTCGGTGCAATTCAGCCGAAACGTGCGTCGGGAGAAAAGAGGTAAACCTTTTATAGTTTCATCGCGAGTAAGACCCGTGTGTTGTCTAAAATATGTGTACAAATCGCGAAAGTTTAAAAACAAATATACTTTTATTAAGATTACCCATCACCCCTATATCCTAGCCATAAACAATTTGTTATGTGTTTCCTTGGCTCAAGAGACCACTGAAGTAAAATATTTTCATCGATAAAATCTAACTTAAATACCATTGACACCTTAGTAGAAATAAATTCCAATAAATTGCCTGGGTATTCTAAAGGCGTCCTGTAGCAATATACATCTCAGCAGAATTTGCAGAATGCAACGGAGATACCATCAGTTTTCAGCCCACATTAATGGTCAATGTAACATTAGATGAAGCTGTTAAGAATAATTCTAAATGCCATTTTTACCTTTTTACTATTTACTGCTCACTCAGGCCACTTCATCATTTAATCCCGATCCAGAAGCATACTATAGAAAATTACTATTTTTATAGATATTTATTTTTCAACCTTTCCAAACTTTTCACATGGCTCTAGAAGTCGGTGTCTGCAGGTCTGTTGAATGTGTTTATTTTGCCACCGACTTCTAGAGCCATGTGAAAAGTTTTATTTTTTTATCCCTTTCAGTGTTTTTTTGTGAAGTCGGTTTTGTTTTTTTTGTAAAAAGTTTTTTTATTTTATGCTTTTCAGTTTTCGGCTCTAAAATAAAACTATATCTTTAATACCCATACCCACCCACAGTGACAGTCGGGCCGACTGTTATAGTATCATCGACGTAAAAAAGCGTACGAAATTTGAAGAGTTCTCTCAATTTCTCCAGGATCCCATCATCAGATCCTGGTCTCCTTACCATGGGACCACCTGTGAAGAACACCCTTTCAAACAAAAAAAGAATTTTGAATATCGGTCCAGCCATCTTCGAGTAATCGGTGCACATACATAAAAAAAAAAAAAAAAAGATACGGTCGAATTGAGAACCTCCTCCTTTTTGGGAAGTCGGTTAAAAATAATATTATCAACCTCAAGAATACTTTCTCCACCAGTAAATTAGACAACGAAAACCCATAAATTACCTTTCGTTTTATACGTTCGACTTCTGTATTTTATCGTCACCACATAAAATGCTCTCGGACACTTATAGAGGTATTTTAAATAAACCTGCTTAGAGCCTATCTAAGACATTAGTTCACAGTAAACCAGATCATTCTTCTTTATGGCCTCAATGTGCTTCTATGTCCCTTAATGATGTTCCAAATGGATTATAGGCCATATGTATCGCGCCTGTAACTAATATATTTAAAATAATTGGTGTTCTGTAAGTAGCTGTTATTGGGTATTAGAAATGGGTTTTGTAATAATGTTTTTATAGTAGAAATGATTTTTGTTTTAAACGGATTTGGTACCTTGTAAGCGCAGTTATAGTTTGAACTCTTTGTAGCGTTAGGAAGGTTTTAAATATGTAGGTGAAACGTGATATATTTTAATAATAACCCTTAATTTGTATTAGGTACAGGAAATAACTAAGTATCTTGTTTATAAAATATTCAGCAATGTTAAGATGAACAGCATTTGTTTTCGACTCTAGTCCATTTGTTCTACAAAGTAGATTGTTTCTCAATATTGTAAATAATTTATAACCGTATAATGTATGAACATCATTATCGTAGGCAACACAAAAGAAGCTGTCAGCGGGATCCCTTTCAGAATCACGCGTGACAACGTTTTCAATATCATCCCATACAATTTATTATAGCCCAATCTTCCCATCGCCTTTCCTCACAATTACACGTCAATGTCCATGGATGTTGTCTCATTCACACTTGGACCTATTTTGCAGTCGCCCCATATTAATGTTCCATTTTAATTAAAAGTTATGACGCATCAATGTTGCCCCTACGAAAATATAGCGCTTTCATTGTATAAGCGTTGATTTGTTAGCGTTCCCCCTTCGCATGACCTATACCATCCATTTTATTGTGACCTATTGAATTTTATTTCTCATCTGTAACACCATATGCATTTTGGGGTTCTATGGATTTTGGTTTTGTATTCACAATGTCTGTCGGCTTGAATGAATTCACGTCTGTCTCTCTTGCACCTTTTGTGGTGTCACAGTCATCGTTGCCTTAGGGATTAGTGGAATCACCGTGAAATTGTCCTATTTTATTATTCTTCTCTTTTGCTTTATCAAATAGTAGAAGATTGTCGTGTGTTTTGTGCATTGTACAAGTTACCTGTATCGTTTCTTTTATTTTTTTGTTCACACCTGATGTAAGGATGGGCGGTATCCTTGCATCTGTGTTGCAGATTCTTACTATTGTGTCTATTATTTATTTTTTCATAGCAATGCCTCGCAAGTTTGAGTTTTTATATGACACTTGGATTTTATAAAAAAAAAAATACCAGCGGCATAAATGTTAACGACCTCTCAATTCGTCCTTAAGATCTTATTGAGAAGCCCCAATCTCAATAAGGAACCTCTTGAAATCCAACACGCTAACGGCTAAAACAAAAGGGTCGACATTCATGTGCCCCTCGCAGCTGATTGAGTGATTGTTGATGCTGCACTTTTATTACTAACAATTGGTTGTGATTAGTAAACAAAAGGGGAACTGCTGTTAATGGTTCGACCGATGCGAATAAAAAACCCAAGACTGCGTAGACGCATTGTGAAGCAATGAATGCGATGTGAGGGTTCAACTGAAAAGATGACGTGTTTATTGAAATGAGATGCTTGTCGTATTGTTGCAGTATTTACTTAATACAGAACATCATTGGTTGGTTGCAATCTCTTTGATAACTATTGGTGCAATAATGATAAAGATGCAATAGTTGTTTTACAGTGTATAGTGCCATGCTCATCAACCATCAAATAGTCTTGTGAGGTCTAAAATATTCAAGCCTTTCCAAACACCTTTACCGAACAGAGTACAAACATCACGCATAATTTCTTCAGCTAACACTCTATGTTCATAACATTCTGTTGTTTCTGCTAAGAGTCCTCAATTACTGTTGTCGTTGTTAGCTTCGGCACTAATTGACGGTGAAATGACGTCATGACATTTACCAGCGGGTTCACTATGATTTGGGTTGTGTTTGCCTAACAATTGAAGGGAATTTAATAGTAGATAAACAGTTTGATTGACTCCGAGATGATTGTTGAGATTTCGTGTGTAAATAGAGATGAAGAGTATTGATGCGGTCTAATTTAAAGCTATTTGGGTACTTACTCACTATAATAATACTGTAGTACATTGGTTTAGGCAGGATTGGTGAAATTGATTGATAATAAAACCGTTATGTGTTAATGAGGTTTAGACAAAACAATCAAGAGAGACTTTTCCTAATCATGTTGTCACTCACCAAGAATCCAGCAAGATCTATCATCCAATTGCTACAAATATTGGTCGCCAACATAAACAAATATTTGCCAGTCGTTTCCTCGAAACTCGCAAACATTTCTCTGTACTGACAAGCTAAGCGTTTGTTTTATGGACTATTCTGTCTGATGGACAGCTGTCCACCTCAGCATGGATGGCTATTAGATTTATATTGCTTTCGAAAACTATGGAAAGCTCTACAGCCTACATACCTACACGTGTGTTTGCGTTAAATGCAGAGACACGTGCTGTCTAGAAAAAGGAAATTATGTTTTTTGTCTTCAGTATAGAAAGTCAGGTGGGACGCTGCTTCGAATTTATGATCTCAATTTTAATATATTCCATGAATCGCACCGAACTATAGATACATAAAATATGTAGGGTGAACCCAAATGTCGAATACTTCTTATGGATGACCTCCATGTTCTTTTCTTTTCTGTAACATAAACAAAAACTACGTCATCCCAAATATTCCAGTAACAACAGCAAAAATTATCACCCTGTTTTCTCCACCTAGATCGATCTAAAACATAAACTCTACCAGTTCATCATAATTTGATCGACAGATTCCGATTATCCTCAATATATTTACATATCGCATATGATTTTAGACACTATCGACTCCCACATCGATTACAAAAAGATCAATATCATCTACTGTTGCCAAATCGATTGTATAGTCTATAGTCCTCCTACATGCGCAAGCACATGTTTTGGTTATAGACACGTCTTCAAAATTGTTTTATGGATTTGGTACTGAGATTTGTTAAACAAACTGTTGTTATTACGTTCTAATTAGAAGTTTCCTTTGTGGATTATATTTTGTTGCTTAAACAGTGATTCATAAACCATATATTTAGTACTAACAGGGTATCAAATTTCATTTAAAAAGTAGGCAGAGTTGACGAGAAGTCTCTAGAACTCTGACTAGTTCATAAAATTGACGCAAAACTTGCCTTCAAACTAGAACAAACATAGGATCATTTTGGACTAGTAATTGGTGAGCCCTTGGCCAAAAGAGATTTCATACAGTCATTCGCAAATTACTCCTATCGTTATCACAGATTGCTCCACTTGAAACAAATTGAAAGTTATGCTATTTAATAAAGGAAATGGGTCATTTTAATGTGCACGGACGATAGTCACGCCAATATTTATTAGGTACGGCTATTGTGCAGAGGCGGCAAGTATGCTGAATTGCCCATTATACTATAGTACTAAATACTATAAACGCCTTTTTCTTCTATATCTAAAACTCGTGACTGAGGATCGTGACCGCAAAGAGTGCAAATGTTCTTCTAGGTGTTTTTGTCTTGGACAAAGGAAATTACTGCTTGGGTGTTACACTGGGCTTATGCTCCCTAATCTCCCAAACCTATTGTTTTGGCAATATGAACTGTAATCAGTAGCCCCATTTTTTAAATGATGGTTTATACCTAGTTCTATGACCTAAACCTAGTCTGTTTGTGTTTTAGTTTTTCTCCTATTTACCTTGGAATAATCAGCGCCCACATTGCTTGTCTCAATGTCAGTCCCAGTCATAGATTGTCAAGTCAACAACTTTTTGTTGCGTTTTATTATACTTGTATAGACACTGAATTCTTTGCTGTAGTGGGAGTAAACTTATTTTTATTGGATGACATAATATCGTCATAGTCCCTTTTCACAACTTTTTGTTGCGTTTTATTATACTTGTACAGACACTGAATTCTTTGCTGTAGTGGGAGTAAACTTATTTTTATTGGATGACATAATATCGTCATAGTCCCTTTTCACTATTCTTACTTTCTGTTCTTCTCACTATTCGAAGTTACTGTCCATCCTCTTATTCCTAAAAAAAGTACACCATCATCATCTTCCCTGAAATGTGAATCTTTGCTCCAACCTTTGAATCCACCTAAAGCTTAATGTATTATGGACAATTGCCCATGTGGACAAATATCTTATTATGTTTCTAAACAAGAATATCGTCATCAACCAAACTTTCCATCTCGCAAACACCTCTAATCTCACCTCCAACGCAATCCACAGCCCATTTGCCACCTAATTACGTATAATACGATCCATCTTCGTGTTGATCGTCCATTCAGGTCTCAATCGTCGGCATCAAACGGCTGCTATTGTGTCCGATTGCGTCAGAACTGTCATTCTAGTGCCACTGACTGGATATTGGAGGTTTATGCTAATAATTGATATACGGAGTTTTTTATGATTTTTTGATTATGTTGTTAGGTGGCACGTGCTGGTTTTAGATCTGGGTTCTTTATTATATGGCTTTATAGCATAGTATATCTATAGAGCTTTAAGCAGATAAATATCTCCCTAAAAATAAAACCATTTATTGCCAAGGAAATGTCTTTTTATGAACTGAATGAAGTGTCGTGTTGGCTTGGTATCAAGCTGGTAAATCACATATCTTAGAAGAAATGCAAGAGATTTCAATTTAAATAAAATTGAAAAGTAAATAAACTGCAATTTAATTCACATTTTAGAATACAAGAGTATTCATGGAACATTATAATAAAACAAACATGTATTTTTAACATTTCATTCAAGTTTTAGACCATTATGATTCTTTTGATGCTCTCAAAACAACAATAAAACCATCTCTTGATGTTATTTTTGAAGTCATATACACTCTAAATATTCCCATTATATCTGTTATGGCATTTTTATGGAACATCATTGCCATAGTTATTTAAGTTTTACGATTGTATACGGAACTTTAAATGTTTTACCCAAAAAACGTATTGAAGTGGTCTTGACCTAAGGTCACGACAATTTACTGTTGTCTCGTTACAATGGTTAAGTTATGTGACTGGTCTGATGTAATTGCGATAAAAAAGTAGTATTTATGTTCATTTCACACCATTTAATGAGCCACTGATTGTGAGCTGGTTTAATGTGTATTACGGCAGATACAGATTATGAATCAAAGTACTTTTATGCAAGTAATGATCTTACCGTGTGCATGTTTTAGGGTTCCCTCAAATTGGTCATTTCGACGTTAACCGTACCGTTACCGCAGTGTAGTCGCACTGACATGAAAAGTCCAATTGGTAAGATTCCAATGAACATGTACTTGGTCGCTTTCATATATCTTACGTTCTAACCGGCCACTTAAGTCGAAACCACGAAATTATTCTTGCCAACATTTCCACTTTTCATAAACCACGTTATATGTTTCTTAATATCCTTGTACCGTGTACACGTACCAATAGAAAAATCATTCACTTCATACTTACCAACTAATATACTGCGGATTTAAACCTAACATGCCTGTAATTGCTTCTTAGACCTACCATTTGATACCGGTCCTGTCAGCCCCTAGCACATTTGTAAGCGATATAATACGCTGTATCATCACTGCCATAATATTTTCACACTCACGACTGCATGTAATGGAACCATTCCCGACCATTTTAGAGTTCCGTGCGTCAATATCGCAAATATGACGGAACGGCATTTTCTTGGCTGTAATTCTGTCATAGGAAATAGCCTTAGTACAGGGTACACGCTATCTAGTTATTAAAGTCGTGTACTGTAAGGAGAGCGTTCGGTTTGAGTGTTTATTAAAATGGCTATCTTAGAATTTATTTTATTAAGTAGATAGTTATTATCTAGGTGCAGCTGCGTAGCTAGTTCAAGATCGAAGTAAATGACGTGCTTCTGTGCTAGATTTGATAGGGATCTGCTAAAGTTTATTGTTGATTTAAAAATAATTATTTTTTTCCAGCCAAAGACATTATAATACTTGTGACTTGTTGTCCCAGATTAATAATGGATAATTAAGATTTGAAACACGCTAACAATAACGCTAAAATAAGCATTCTCATATGAAATACGCAATACTTACCTGGAATCCATTCAAACTTAATTCGTCTCTTAAAAATAATTCAATTAATGCAGCCAATGCGGTTAATAAATTACATTGTTCTGCAAAAACAATGCTATCAAACTCAAATCTGAATAAGAACAGAATTTTAAGTGTACGGAACCTTCTATTAGTATGCGACACAGTCACCAAGTGACCGTTGATCGTTTTGTCTTATTTGTGTTGCTATTTCAATTTTATATTCGCTATCGATTTAGGTAATGATATAGAATTACGGATAGCATTTGGAAAGCCACAAATGGTCTCAGTTTCTTTTTCGATATGTTTTAAGTGGTTTAAACTTTCAAATAATTTGACTTGGACTTTGATACCTTCTAAAACTAATAAAAAGACATGTGATCTTAAAAGTGATGGTTGTGTGCTTAATAAGTTTGACGCCACTGTTAAAGTGATACCTGAGTTTAAATTTTCAAAGTATGACTTTAATTAAGCTATGAGGCCTTTTCAGTATTGAGGCTTAGGTAATTTTTTGGTAAAGGACACTATGGCGACATAGACCCATGACATCATCAGACCTAGCACAGTTACAAAGCATTTGTAAATTCAAGAAGCGTGCTTCTCTGACTAAACAGTTTATACCATGATAACAAGAACCATTTAAGTTTATGCCATTTTCGGTATGTCGAAAACCAAATTGAAATGTGACTGGCATACGAATGTGTGTCTAAAATCTGGAAGGCAATCTGCATTTTGGTTTCAAGTAAATGGCCCAACCATTTGCCCCTGAAGCAATTTTGGCAACTTTTTCAGCAAAGATATAACTTGATCTAACTGTACTCTACGTGTCGGATTACATTAGGTATTTTTTGAAGATGACGTGCGAAAATCCGAAACTTATCTCTATTTTATTATGCCAGTTGTACTCATACAGTAAAGACCCCATACAGACTGTCAGACCTCAATCCACTGCAAATCTAAACATTTCTCCAAGCATAATATCTCAGTTGCGTTTAGTTACAGCTCGTCTAATACTCGTGTCATGACGTGATCTTAATCTTACGCCTCCGGGGAACGGCTCCGCCTTTAATTCCGCGTGTTTAAAGCAATGGACATATCTACAGACATTCTCTGAATTTCTGACAAGACCAGATCTATATTTGGAATGAAGGAACGTTGGTGAAATTGGTGCTTAGGAAATTATACCTGGCGTCACCACGTCAACCAGTCTAGGTTACGTAATGTACGGTACGTATATGTGCTGACTAGTATATGTGCCAAAACTATTCGTGGCTAGAGGTCAGGCAAAAGCGAGTAGTGTTTGACCCATATAGCCAACTAGCTACCGCCAGCGGTTTCACCCGCTCTCCCGTGGGAACTACTGCGCGTACCCGGATAAAAAGTAGCCTATAACCTTCCTCGATAAATGGCCTATCTAACACTGAAAGAATTTTTCAAATCGGCCCAGTAGATCCTGAGATTAGCGCGTTCAAACAAACAAACAAACATACAAACAAACAAACTCTTCAGCTTTATAATATTAGTATAGATAAAAACATTTAGCAGAATTCTGATATAATATTTTGAGTCTTCTGTTAAAGATTTTCCACTTTAGTAGGAAATGTTCAAGCGGGCAAATCTGCGGTCACAGATGCAGTTAATCCAAACTACCCCGAAGCTGTCTCTCCACACAATCGGTCCGACGATTAATATCGAAATCCGCCACGCTGCGCAAGCGCGTGAATCAATTCAACATGGCATTATGCGTCGCGGTCCAACGCCGGCCGATAAGGCCGTGCAATTTACACGCAAAGCCTCATAGATTCTTATCGATAAAATCTTTCCTTCCGCTTAGATAACTTGGTGATTAAATTCCTGCTGTGTCGGTTATGACAGCTTGCACCTTATCTGGATCTGCAGTTTAAATAAAAATAGATTTTGAAGTCGTTCTACAAGAACAACTTTTAATGGAATTGCGTCAATCAAGATGTTACTGGTGTTTTTATTAACCATGTCTGGTATTCCTGTTTGAAGAGCATGTTACCATTTAACTGTAACGCTATCTTGTAGTTTAACTATATCGCTCAACTGCTTCCAAAATCTGGTTTTAACTGTAGAACCAAAATTCTCACCATTAATTGAAATGTCAACTTTGCATGCACCAATTTTCCGTCCGACACTATTTAATATTCTTAGATAGACTCAGTAATACACATGGTTGAAAACAATGCTTTATTTTTATCTGAGAAGCATGGAATAGATCATTTGCAGAAGATATCGTTTACACAGTGTTTTGCATAAAAAATGTGCACTTACAATGAGCAGATAAACCAAATCTTTCAAGTCATCTTTGCACTAAAGCCGATTTTACTTTGACAAGAATACAGATTATTCTGTGCCCAATTGCCTCGAGCCCTCTTAGCAAAATCGTGACAACGCACATTTAGGTACTACTAATTTATTTGCTAAAGAAGTTTGGCAATCGCAGGACCTCAATGCTATACCATCTCAAGCGGCCAGATACAAATATGGTAAAGATTTTCAGTTTCACGAAAATAATTTAATTGAAGCTACTGCTGAAAGTTGCAATGCGAGGCAACTGGTATGATTGAGATGACATACTATGGTTTTGTTACCTGGATAAGTTATCTATCAGTGAAATTACCTAGAAATATTGTGCCTTCTTTATCTTTCTACTTTGTACACTCTCACTGATTTGACGATATTCAACCCTCGTGCCATCACGTCGTGACTAGAGATCAATAAGCCTTTGTACGTGATCACGCATGCAAACACGATTGTTTCCGATAATTGACTCGCTCCTGATTTTACGTGGTCTATGTAGGTGGCCAGAGTGGGAGTTGCCGTTCCAAATGTTGTTAGTAATTCCTCTCCTCGATCTTCAAAATCTATCATTCCAAAGACTTCAGACTTTTTTCATTTCTTTTCCAAATCAATGATCTAATCTTCACTAACCGTATCAATGTCGCCAATTTGATTACAATGTCATAAACGACCCTTCGTAATATTTGCTGGTATTCATAACTTCTCAATGCTCATTTGATTTATAAACATTTTTTTATTCGAGTCGATTACGCATACTTTCTTCTTCCATGTGTGTGGCAATCATCAATTATCTTCATAACGCCAAATTAGCTCTGCATGTACACGGACATGGTGTAACTACGTATCAGCTGTAGTATCAGCACTATCTTCGCGCCTCAAGGCGTCCATACGTTAAACTTTAACATGGTTGTACGCGTTTGGTCACGGTGATTCTTTCACCGTTAGAATTCAATGGTGTAGTGTTATTTCATGCAAATTGCTTATAATTGGATATGTTAAGTTAATGAATTGCCAGCTTGAACATGTAATTTGTTTAAGTTATGATATTTTTTTGTTGTGTTCATAAATTGTCGATTAAGCAGCATTTTGTAAGACGCGTCTTGTTAATGTTTAAATAATGGTTGTTGCAGTTGCTGTAAGAATTAACTTTGAACACGGCTACTTAAAGTTATTAGTTTAAATCCGTCTCTGTGATAGTGGTCACGATGTCGTCCAACCAAAGTGATTCTCACAGCTGCATATTCACCGTTCCCTTACATGTGAATATTCACGAAATTAATTCACTTACAAGTGAAACGTGTTCCTCAACTGTGTCAATGTATNAAACATTTAGCAGAATTCTGATATAATATTTTGAGTCTTCTGTTAAAGATTTTCCACTTTAGTAGGAAATGTTCAAGCGGGCAAATCTGCGGTCACAGATGCAGTTAATCCAAACTACCCCGAAGCTGTCTCTCCACACAATCGGTCCGACGATTAATATCGAAATCCGCCACGCTGCGCAAGCGCGTGAATCAATTCAACATGGCATTATGCGTCGCGGTCCAACGCCGGCCGATAAGGCCGTGCAATTTACACGCAAAGCCTCATAGATTCTTATCGATAAAATCTTTCCTTCCGCTTAGATAACTTGGTGATTAAATTCCTGCTGTGTCGGTTATGACAGCTTGCACCTTATCTGGATCTGCAGTTTAAATAAAAATAGATTTTGAAGTCGTTCTACAAGAACAACTTTTAATGGAATTGCGTCAATCAAGATGTTACTGGTGTTTTTATTAACCATGTCTGGTATTCCTGTTTGAAGAGCATGTTACCATTTAACTGTAACGCTATCTTGTAGTTTAACTATATCGCTCAACTGCTTCCAAAATCTGGTTTTAACTGTAGAACCAAAATTCTCACCATTAATTGAAATGTCAACTTTGCATGCACCAATTTTCCGTCCGACACTATTTAATATTCTTAGATAGACTCAGTAATACACATGGTTGAAAACAATGCTTTATTTTTATCTGAGAAGCATGGAATAGATCATTTGCAGAAGATATCGTTTACACAGTGTTTTGCATAAAAAATGTGCACTTACAATGAGCAGATAAACCAAATCTTTCAAGTCATCTTTGCACTAAAGCCGATTTTACTTTGACAAGAATACAGATTATTCTGTGCCCAATTGCCTCGAGCCCTCTTAGCAAAATCGTGACAACGCACATTTAGGTACTACTAATTTATTTGCTAAAGAAGTTTGGCAATCGCAGGACCTCAATGCTATACCATCTCAAGCGGCCAGATACAAATATGGTAAAGATTTTCAGTTTCACGAAAATAATTTAATTGAAGCTACTGCTGAAAGTTGCAATGCGAGGCAACTGGTATGATTGAGATGACATACTATGGTTTTGTTACCTGGATAAGTTATCTATCAGTGAAATTACCTAGAAATATTGTGCCTTCTTTATCTTTCTACTTTGTACACTCTCACTGATTTGACGATATTCAACCCTCGTGCCATCACGTCGTGACTAGAGATCAATAAGCCTTTGTACGTGATCACGCATGCAAACACGATTGTTTCCGATAATTGACTCGCTCCTGATTTTACGTGGTCTATGTAGGTGGCCAGAGTGGGAGTTGCCGTTCCAAATGTTGTTAGTAATTCCTCTCCTCGATCTTCAAAATCTATCATTCCAAAGACTTCAGACTTTTTTCATTTCTTTTCCAAATCAATGATCTAATCTTCACTAACCGTATCAATGTCGCCAATTTGATTACAATGTCATAAACGACCCTTCGTAATATTTGCTGGTATTCATAACTTCTCAATGCTCATTTGATTTATAAACATTTTTTTATTCGAGTCGATTACGCATACTTTCTTCTTCCATGTGTGTGGCAATCATCAATTATCTTCATAACGCCAAATTAGCTCTGCATGTACACGGACATGGTGTAACTACGTATCAGCTGTAGTATCAGCACTATCTTCGCGCCTCAAGGCGTCCATACGTTAAACTTTAACATGGTTGTACGCGTTTGGTCACGGTGATTCTTTCACCGTTAGAATTCAATGGTGTAGTGTTATTTCATGCAAATTGCTTATAATTGGATATGTTAAGTTAATGAATTGCCAGCTTGAACATGTAATTTGTTTAAGTTATGATATTTTTTTGTTGTGTTCATAAATTGTCGATTAAGCAGCATTTTGTAAGACGCGTCTTGTTAATGTTTAAATAATGGTTGTTGCAGTTGCTGTAAGAATTAACTTTGAACACGGCTACTTAAAGTTATTAGTTTAAATCCGTCTCTGTGATAGTGGTCACGATGTCGTCCAACCAAAGTGATTCTCACAGCTGCATATTCACCGTTCCCTTACATGTGAATATTCACGAAATTAATTCACTTACAAGTGAAACGTGTTCCTCAACTGTGTCAATGTATTCTGCGATAAAAATGGTAATTTGTCGTACTTGGTTTCCGTCCTCAGAAATGATGTTCGTGGACAGGTAGCTGTAATTTTTCATAAAATATTGATGGCCTGTCTGGTTTGTTGGTCGATTAAATTTCGAATGAAGTGGTTTAGTGTTCCGTTGTAGGTTTAAGTACACAATCGTTTTATCATCTTCCTGGTCATATTCCAATACTTTTGTGTTCAGTTCAAGAGTTACTTTTATTATCAATCTAAGTATATCAGTCGTTTAGTTTGATTATAATTGTGTATTTAAGAATTATCTTTATCATAAGCTTTATACCTATACCTAATATCTTCATATTCCTTCCTCAAAAGCACCACCCACGTAAAGATATCAGCATCATTGAAAGAGGCACATAAAAATGCACTCTAGAATTGCCTTCTCGCTAACATTGCAACAACCTTAATCTGTATTACAGGCTCTAATCACAAATTCTCTTATATTTCTTATCCTAGCTTCACGTAGGTCTAAATTTGCATAGAAAACTATAAAAGACCTCAGTTTTCCATACGTTTATCTCTTTAATTCATGCAGCGATAACTCGAGGAGGTAATGATAAAATTGTTAGTTCGATGAGAGTGAAAGTCCCATCGGCGCTTGCGCATAAAATCGCCATAATGTCCGACATTAACGTTTTCACGTTCGCTGGGTTAGCGATTATAGTCGCCATAATTTTTACATCGGTTATTAATTTGTATGGTGTTGTTTTGTGTTTATGTTTGATTGAGATATTTTGTGGATGGTCCGGGATGTTTGGCTGTAGTGTTACTTACTTCATCAATGGCTGTCTTTAGTTGATTGATACTTTGACCAGTTGCAGTGTTGCACGTGAATAAGTTAGCAAAATAAGTCTTTAAACAAACTATTTCAAAGAAGACGATTTTAGTCCTCAACGAAAGCAATAACCTCAAATAGACTTATTTCTACGTAACCGAGGTACAAAAACTGAACCTACCAATCAAACAAAACAGCAAAAATCAATTTTCTCCAACAACCTATTTCCATACATCGTGTTTCTCACGCGGGGCCGCGGTAACCGCCAGCCGGCGGCTCCGCCCGCCCCTCGTTGGTAATCACTAAATTACTGCACAACTTTAGATATGCGAAACACGAAAAATAAATACTTTACCCGTTTATGAGCAGCACGTTTTTAAACCACCAATTTTGTGATATTCCGTATAATGCCCTTGTTAAGGTGAAGCTGTTTATAGTCAATTATATGGTGAATTGAATATGTGATACAGTATATGAAACCGTTTTAACAATTTTGTAGGTAACTGAAGTGTTTTGTACTGCTTACGTTTAGGCAGTAGTTACAGCTAATAATGTCTAGATGACAATTTGTTTGTTTTAACTGTTTCAAACGACCAGTATGCCAAAACAAAACCTAGAAAAAATTCTAGCGTAGATATAAAGATTTATTAGCTATCAATTGATTTACTGCAAACTAAACTATGTTATATGTCTTCCTCTATGAAATAAACCTTGTCACCACTCAATGCCAATTAGCGGTGAGTGCTGGGGGTGGCAGGCTATAAGTCCCGTGATCTCATCATAGCTTAGATGTCACGCTAGTAATATGTTTACAGAGGCTCTTTCTGAAATAAAAAGCAAGTACGTAATTCGTTTTTACCCAACTGCCAAATAGGGTATGTCTCTATTTAACTGTAGGTACTGTATGTTAATAAACGAAAACCTATGGTAAAGACTTATGTTCTTCAAAGATTGTATGTAGTGTATAATGATTTAAGCATTACTTGCTATTTTGTTTTGACAACTATGATAACTTCATCCGAGCTCAAGTAAGATTCCTAAAATAGAATCGCTTTATTTAATATCGTCAGCATGTAAGTTGTTCAATAAATCATAAGGTAAATATTAGCTGACTTGTCTAGCCTGCAAATTCACTGCATAACTTACCATACAATTACAAGAATAGCCAGTAGCGTTTACCTTTATTTTCATTCTCATCTCGTCTTCAGCCTGGAGCTGTTCACCTAGTAAGGGAAAAATTGCTATAAAAATAAAAAGAACAGGCTTCAGTTTACTTCCAGCCTTAACTGACGAACAAGTTTTTAGGCCAGAGAAGGGCCCACTTGATTGGATGATTGACTCGCCCATAAATGGCGAAAGAAGCACATAAAAGCACTTAACAACATGTTATCGAGATTGTAAACAGAATTATAAATTCCCGACATTTTATTATGCGCTAACTTCACCTGTTTTTGCAATAAAATATCTTGGTTCTGCAAAATCAATATTCTTAAGTGGAGTTGCACGAGTGGACGTTAAAACGTAAATATGGCTAGCTTTAAGTGCTTGAAGTTATGAAAGATGTATTGTTGACTTCGATGACACCATTCTTGACAGTTGACCGGTAACAATGCTCAGTTTTAACCGTGTCTGTCTAAACGTGTTCTGCAATTTGGATGAAACGTTTCAGCATGCCATTCATCTACTTTTACTTAGTTTTATTTTAGGAGACTAGGAATTATAGTTTTCAACTAAGAGTTCTTTTAAATGAATGGTGAAAATATGGCCGAGTTGATAATCCAAGAGTCCCATCTTGGATTATCAACTCGGCCATATTTTTATGGAAAAACGGTAGATACGCTAATCCAAATTGGAATGTTAAAAAGCTTAAAAAATTATGGCTTCTTAAAAATATTTGAATAGAGGCCGATTCCAACAAAAATGTGTTAGATCCACGGATAACATTCACGCGCAAGCAGTAAAAGTTTAGTGCCTGCTTGTTTTTGGCATAACAATATCAAAATGAATAAACATAATACTTACCATTGTTTTCGTGTTCTTCAGAGCAGAATAGAATTACGTTATCTCGAAAAAAATGAATGATTTACTACACATCTATCAAGTTTTATAATTTAGAAAATGCGTTGATATAAAAATACCAATGGAATGTTACGAGGTTATTGAATAAACTAAAATAGATTTATGCATGAAACAAAAGAACTATTACTAACTCTATAGACTCGTAAATAAGAATAGCAGTGATTTATAGTCGTTATTTATTTGTGCTGTATTACATTACACTATACATAGATGAAAATACATAAGGTATTCGAATCGGACATTTCAAGAGAATGTTCACGCATAAAATAAGAATTAATAAGACATGCAATCGGAACCTTCGGCTCCGCTAATAAATTTCAACCATTACAGACATGAATAGACTTACAGACTAATAATTTGCCATTAAATTACACTTAGACTAACACAAGAAGAAAAAATAAAAATAAATACTAGTGTTGGAGTTTAAAATATACTTAAGTACTGAGCAAAAGTAAGTTAAGAATATGCCCGGGAGGCAGACGTCAATCACGAGATTGTTTAAAAGGAACATAATATTAATTGTAGGGCGATTTACAACGTTTCGCGAGGGGCTGACGTGGTGCTGTAATTGGAACTCCGCTCGGCTTTCCATCAAGTTGTAATGCCATGGTCATTTCCATGGATTGTTCTTATACCGTTGATGTTTTTGTAGTTTGGTTGATAAATATGGATGAATGAATATGGAGTTCTTGTCAAATGTTGGTAATGAAATAAGGCTAGGTCTAAGAAGATAATTAAAATAAATATGATACAAAATAATTTGTTTAATAGGTACCTATGTTTGGATGATATTATTTTTGCAACTTATTTTTAATGTCATTTTTTATTTTTGTTTATATCCACGTTGCCGCTGCTCTTTTTTATATCTCAATGAGAAAGCTCTTTAATAGACATTTCACTTTTTTTTTGAGTGAATTTAATAGTAATATACTTTTCTGTTAAGTTCTTGTTTTCCTTTACCACAATCAGTGTTAATTATAGGCACAGAAAGCGTGAAATCACGTATCAAACAAGTTTCCCATTAGAATATCACAATGCACATAAGTATCGATGGTTTATCGATAAGATTATCGATAACTCGCTAAGCTTGCAAGTACTGCAGTTAGCCGTTCCTACTTAATTGACTCGTTCGACGTGCGTGAAAGATAAACGCTGAATAAATAATGTTTTTCAAACGTTATTAAACTTATCTGTTATTATTTTAACTGTTAGGTATCCAAAATATATTTTTTTTTATCACAGCATCTATTATAGTCGCAGCTAGATGACTCAATTGTGTATCCATTTGGATATGCGTTTTTTTTTCTATAATAACTAGGCAAAGCAAGTTATTGCGTTATAATTTTTGTTTGGATGGCAATTATCCAATTAACCGGTGCTTTTAAAAAGGTGATCTTTTTATATAATTTTCTTTTTTGTTGTAAATAAAACTGGTTTCTTAGGAAGTACATCCTGATTTTGCGATAACTGTATCTTGTTAATGTTTTTAAGTACCGATATTATATATCTTCCAGTTAATTTATCTATATATGTAACCAATTATTGTATAATATGTTATCTTTTGGAATTTGGAAACATGATTCTCTTACATTGCAAAGGATATATATATTCCTTTAAATATCCAATTTATCTAAAAAATGCTGCAGCTTAACCGCACATCTTCTATGTATGGAAACTCAAATACGTACCTAATACATTCGAAATTCTTAAAAAAAAAATATAGGTATATGTACACAAAACTAGCATATGTTTTACTAGCCTACTACTACAACAATAGCGGCTGTACATCCAATTATTGCATAATTTTTTCATAACACTCTTAACATTCGGTCATTGATGAGGCAACCGAAAATATACTCAATGAAATCACCTGATGCACCAATAGTTTTATTTATAGCTCTTCCAGAAAAAGTGCGTAAGATCTTTGTAAGGTTAGGGGATTTACTTTTTTAAGAGATTGTTTGCAATATATTTTCGTTTGATGGAAATTTTCTTGAGATTTGGGATTCCCCACAACTCGTCATATTCAACATCTCGTATTTTTTTTTACAAATCGATAATGTCTCTCGACCTTGAACCATCTGAATTATTTGTTTCCGAACGCTAAATAAACAGATGGACACTGTGTTGCCAAGTTTTATTGAAAATAAAATATTTGACTATCGACTTTGCGTAACTGTTTAATTATTTTTGTGTTTATGCCAAAACAATAAATCGATCACAGTTTTATTGGCTGAATGAGTTAAAGCGTCTTTCTGTTGACGAACTGATGCAGGTCTGGTAGGTATAAGAAGACATTTGCGTCACCAGAAGAAACGTATGATCACATTTAGCGTAGTAAATATACATAATAACACTCTTTGTCTTTCTTCACTCGTGGTAGTTTTCTGAGTTTACAATCTAAGAACTGTAATACAGATACAGCGGTACTCTAGCGTAGATATTATTCCATCATCGAGCTACCTACTATAGTTTGAGAGGCTTCTGAGTAGGATCTACATATTCCACATTACTCATAATTTTATTTTTTATAATAGTGATACAATTTGCTAATAGTCTTCTCCTATCTTTCCAGGTATGCAGACCAGATATAGACTGTTCCTCGCCAGCTAACAAATGGCGTTACATCGAAGTCTTCACCTGCCTCAGTGACAACGAGAAACTCAAGAAGGAGATGAGGCTGTCCTTCCCCAGCGGCCACTCGTCCTTCTCTGGATACACCATGCTGTATTTCTGTGTAAGTTCAATTATTTCTTGGTCTCATGTTTTTAAGTGACCTGAAGATTTTATCACCTAACGAGCTCGTAGAGAGAGTTTCCTCAAATCGCCCTAAAGTCTCTGATATGAAATTTAACAGCAGCTGCTACTTGGTAGTAGTCGGGGATGCCATCTCAGGCACATGGGTTAACACCACCAATTTTTAGAGTCCGGGTTACTCTGTAAAAGCTTATGAAAACCCGCAATTCATTTCAACCCCAACCAAAAATCGAATCCGGGATCCCGTGCACAGCAGCAGCCGTGCTTGAGACCACTATACCAACGAGGCAGTTAATACTTCCTGGTACAAATAACAGTGGTGGTGATCCATCTCATGCTAAAGTTTAACTACCGTCGCGCCATACTTGACACATTGATGAGATGTCAATGTCCAATCCGTACTTCGGAGAACCCATTATGCAATCGTTCGCCGCGAATGTCTAAGCGTAAACCTTTTTTAGTCAGTCCTTAAAGGTAGAGCGGAGTGAGACATCTTGTTTAAACTTAGATTACTGGTGATACTTATAAGTAAAGTTGCGAGGTATTGTATACAACTTGAAGTTGTAGGTGCGACTCAAAGCTGGAATTGAATATATTGTAGAAGTCAATACGGTTTCTAGCCAAGCTATTTCACTGTTTGCAATGCACTTTTGTAGAATTACAGTTAACCTTTACATATACACTGTGTCTATAAATAATTCTTAAGTCTTTTCCTCAACCTTTATATTTTATTTTGACAGATGTACCTCCAAAGGCGCTTCACATGGCGCGGCTCGAAGCTGATCCGCCACGGGATCCAGTTCATCCTCATGCTGTTCGCGTGGTACACGATCATGACGCGCGTGTCTGACTACAAGCATCACTGGAGCGATGTGCTGGCTGGCTTCAGCATTGGACTGCTTTATGCTATCGTTATTGTGAGTATCAACTTCAAAAATCTTTTGTACTACTTCTTCAGGTTTGTTAATACTTATGGGTTTAATTGAAATGACATCTTAGACTTCATCTACGATTTAAATAGCAATAGTTTCAGCTAGATCGGTATCACCTGTATCAGTAGTATTGATAAATCAACCTACATTGGTAATTCTTACATCAGTATCATATGGGTCATCAAGATAATTTTTGGTATGAACTACGGGGGCTATATAGATAGTAGATGTTACGTTACCTGTGTAAGAAAATAATATTGGTAATCTATTCTACAACCAAACCTACTTTTCTAATCATCTTCTTCCTATCAGCTCATCACCAAAGGTTTGTGAATTTGAAACCATTACGTTTCCTTCTTTCAGTTCTGTTTTGTGTCAAACCTCCGCAAGTCTCCTCGCTCTCGGCAGCACAGCCACGAGGCCGAGCTGCGAGTCACCAACGGCAACACACGGGTGCAAGTCTGACAGTCATCCCCCACCAGCTCCCGATGCGAAAGCGACGCTGAAGAACTTTGATACGAACAACCGACCGTCTCGTGGATCTCCCACGAGTACATCGATGCCTGTAGGCAGAACAGTGACTTTCAGTGAGCACAATTAATATTATTAGTGAGTGAGTTTGTGACTTCGCGTCGCTTTAAAGCGCTGGATATTCTACACCCTGTAGTAAGACTTCTTCTAAAGCGCTGCAGCGGTGTTGAGGAAAAAATTGCAGCTGATTTTCGCAACTTTGGTAGTCATTTGTTTGTTGCTGTTTAGAACTGTCTGACATAGAGTGTCTATGTTAGGACTTCGTGTATTTATTTTTGAGTTTCGCTTAGTAACGCTTATTTTTGGATGTGTGGTAGATTGCAGTTTCGTGGTAGGTATATTTTATTGCGTACACTTGACATTGGTAGCTGAAAGCCTACTTTGGTTCTAGGTTATGTTTCCAGTTGTCGAGTATGGTACAGATATAACTTATTGGTAAAAGGACACATTAGTTTTTCAAGTATGAATTGACGTGGCTAATTTTTTTCTCACATTTATTTGGTAAAGAAAATGTATCTTATAAAGTTCAGTAAAAGATAGAATTTTACAGTAATTTTAAATAATTACTTTTACCAATATAATTAACAGTCAAGTGTTTACAAGAAAAGCATAATAATACAAGATATATTGAGGATTGTGCAATGTTACATAGGAGTTGATAACAGATGTATGTCTATGTATATATTTATATATACACGGTAAAATTTCATTCGTTTTAATCCCTAAAGGAGGTGAAAGTTCAGCTCATCAAACTGAACAACTTTTCCCAGGGAACATAGATAAAATATGAAAAAAAAAATTGAAACTCCCATAGTAAATCAATCAGCTAATCGTCAATTTTGTATGGAATGTCCAATTTTCGGCCTATGTTCCCTAGCAAAAGTTGTTCAGTTTCATGAGCACTTTCACCTCCTTCAGGGATTAAAACGAATGAAATTTTATCGTGTTTATTTAACTACCACCGGGTACTAGAGGTATTACTAACAGTGCTCGTAAAAGTTTGTGTTAAGATATTGCTGTATTTATATTTATTGAAGTCGGTTACAACTGGCTAGAGGCAGCTAATTTACATAAGCTGGATTTGACCGACTTTTAAGAATGGCTATTGGGTATTGGTGTTATTAGTAACTGAGCAGTTAGGTCGGTAAAATCTAAAACAGTGATTGATAAAATTTAAAAGATAATGAAGTAAAAAATGTACGCCATTTTGAATATCTGACGTTGCTATTTTTTTTTCTGTGGCAATGACCTAACTGCCAGTGATGACTGCCTCAAAAGAGGTTTTGTTAAAAAAGTTTGCTATTGTTTTCAATGAAATTGAATATCAATAAGAACGGTTTACACAAATATGAGTGAGTCATACTTGTCTGAATCGTAATTTATGTTTAGTGTTAAATATTTCAGATAATTTATATCATAGGAGTATATTTTGTAATTATAAGCTAAATTAGGTGTTCAAAAAGATTCATTGTTTCTCAACTTAGTAACAAATAGGTACACCTAGTACATTTTCATAGAAACAAGATGCTGCTACATTTTATTTAAATATACCAAGTTGAGAAACAGTGGAAATAAAACAAAGATAATGTACATAATGTATTTTAAAAAACAGTACAATTTATAGTTGGTGCACTTTTATACATCTAAAAATTATGAACTAATTATGTATTTTCTATTATTAAAATTAAAGGTTTTTATTTTATTAATCAATTGAATCAAAGTTGGCCATACTATTGTATCTCTATTACTTGAAAAAAAAACTTTTTACAAAAAAACAAAACCGACTTCACAAAAAAATACTGAAAGGGAAAAAATAAAACTTTTCACATGGCTCTAGAACTCGGTGTCTGCAGGTCTGTTGACTGTGTTTATTTTGCCACCGACTTCTAGAGCCATGTGAAAAGTTTTATTTTTTCCCTTTCAGTGTTTTTTTGTGAAGTCGGTTTTGTTTTTTGTAAAAAGTTTTTTTTATTTTATGCTTTTCAGTTTTCGGGTCTAAAACTATAATATCTTTAATACCCATACCCACCCACAGTGACAGTCGGTACTGTAATAGTATCATCGACGTAAAAAAGCGTACGAAATTTGAAGAGTTCTCTCAATTTCTCCAGGATCCCATCATCAGATTCTGGTCTCCTTACCATGGGACCACACCGACATCGTACTCTTTCAAACACAAAAAGAATTTCTCAAATCGGTCTATAACTGCCGGAGATATGGATTAACATACATAAAAAAAAAATACGGTCGAATTGAGAACCTCCTCCTTTTTGGGAAGTCGGTTAAAAAGGACGAACTTTTTAAGTAATAGAGGTGCTATTGCCTTAAAAATGTTGACACTACTTCCCTTCAAAAAGGGTGACCATCTAAAATTGACAGTACTAGACAAATCACTTAAAATAATAATGACTAAATAACCACCAGTTAAAATCTACTTAAATCAGCAAATTAATTCAAATATTACAATAAACGTTGAAACATTTACACTTAAAATCACAATGTAAAATATCTTAGTTGCACATTTTATTATTATAGTACAATTTATGATAAGGTATTTATAGATGTATCACATGTAGGTGTTTTGTCGAAATTTTTAAGCTGGAATCTTTCTCCATATCGTTCTAAAATAATTTAGCGAAAAAATTATCTCGCACCAAAAATTTTTTCACCGTAGGGCAAAAATACGTGAGCATTTGAGTTTTACTATTAGCTCTGTAACTCTCGTCAAATTACTTTGCCGCTCCTAATTTGGCTACTAATGACTTCAAGATAGTCAAAATGTACGAACTAAACACTGCGCATGTGCGAGTCGTAGCAAATAGCTGACTTCGGAGAGGTAAAACTATTGTAAAAGAACTATGAGTATTGTCACCCTATGTTTATAACTGTTAAGAGCTGTATGGAACTAATTAAATTGCATTTATTTCAATTGTTTGTTGATAGTGTGTTGTATGTTCTAAAAACGGATGCATCGTCAATATTATTTATTTATTAACTGTCTTAAGGTAATCAATAGTTCCTTTACATTATTTCAGAAAAAAAAATTGACCAGCGCTGGTTAAATATCAAATCTATCATTAATCTATGTTTCATAATGCTCTACTTAAATTTTAATTTAGATTTTTCTTAAAAGGCCTTTTCTCAAATCATTTTCTAAAATGTGGTGTATCCGAAAAAAAATATTGAACACAGCTACCTATTTATGTTAGTCATAGAAAACGTAATCTGAAGTCTCGAAGACAGCTGTAAACGTATTTTTTTATACTGTGATATAGGCTTTTAAATAAAAGGAACTAATGATCTGAGATGTTTGAAAAGATAATTAATCGATTATCTGTCAAAAATATACTTAAATTATTTTGATATCTATGAAAATTTTAATTGGCCCGCCATTAACTTCAATGCAGCTAACGTTATTAGTCAATTAATATACTGAGTACGATAAACGAATAATTATCTATTTAGAACATCTCTATTACAAATACACAATAGAAAATTAGATTTAGGTCCAATTAGGTGCTAGATAAGTGTAATATAGTTTTAAAAATACCTATTTTTACTCATTGTGACGCAAAGATGTTAAAATGTCTACAGTTTTTTTTTATATTTAAGTAAATTACTTGTTTGTATGTTTTTTTTATGTATAATAGAAACTTAAAATGCACTGCCTTTAGATTTCTTGATGTATTGTAACTTTGAGGCAGCTATTTATTTACTTATTTTTAAACATGGTTAAAAGTTTATAAAGCATAATAATAAATCTGTATAAAGTTTATCTTATGGTTATTATTTTTACACGAACTGGTCACCCTATTATTTTTCCTACAATTGTTAACAGCGCCATCTGTTATTACGAATAAGGAATACGATGCAACCGCATTTCACGTAATTCCTAACTTAAACAAAAGATGGCGTTGTCCACAAACTACGCAAAAGAGGTTTTATATCAATACAAAATTATTCACAGCCACATTTATAAATATTTACAGTCTGTTAACTAGGTGGGTAAACACTCCTTATCGCGAACAAGATGAAATATAATAGAGCAAGGACCTCAGTAACGGTGCTTTTTGCAATGTTTGACAATGACTAACACCGCCTACAAGTTACCCACAGACGGCTGATTTTTTTATCAGTATTGTAGCAGTTGTTATCGTGTCACGGCGTGTGGCGTGGTTGTGAACGAACATTTTTACGTAAATATAATGTTTTTGTAGTGTTACAATGGCTGTGGACAGATTAATATGGAAGATTGTACTGGACTTCTTTGTATTAGCGTGTGGTGAGTACTGGAGAATTGAAAATGTGGTTGTGTTCACCATATGTTTGTGGTTAATGTTGACTTGTTGCCTTCCGACGTTTGAATTTAGATTACAGTGTTAATCAATGGCCAGATAATGGCTTTTGGTGTTGTTTTTCCTTATTTTTCTTTTGCCGGAAAATTGTTTTTTCTATGTTTTTTTATAGTGCTTACCTAAGTTTTAATTTTTGTGTCTACCGCCATTTTTTTTATCCAAAACTGAATGACTTCCTGGTTTAAATTAATTTGTTGCCAGGCAAAANACTTTTTAAGTAATAGAGGTGCTATTGCCTTAAAAATGTTGACACTACTTCCCTTCAAAAAGGGTGACCATCTAAAATTGACAGTACTAGACAAATCACTTAAAATAATAATGACTAAATAACCACCAGTTAAAATCTACTTAAATCAGCAAATTAATTCAAATATTACAATAAACGTTGAAACATTTACACTTAAAATCACAATGTAAAATATCTTAGTTGCACATTTTATTATTATAGTACAATTTATGATAAGGTATTTATAGATGTATCACATGTAGGTGTTTTGTCGAAATTTTTAAGCTGGAATCTTTCTCCATATCGTTCTAAAATAATTTAGCGAAAAAATTATCTCGCACCAAAAATTTTTTCACCGTAGGGCAAAAATACGTGAGCATTTGAGTTTTACTATTAGCTCTGTAACTCTCGTCAAATTACTTTGCCGCTCCTAATTTGGCTACTAATGACTTCAAGATAGTCAAAATGTACGAACTAAACACTGCGCATGTGCGAGTCGTAGCAAATAGCTGACTTCGGAGAGGTAAAACTATTGTAAAAGAACTATGAGTATTGTCACCCTATGTTTATAACTGTTAAGAGCTGTATGGAACTAATTAAATTGCATTTATTTCAATTGTTTGTTGATAGTGTGTTGTATGTTCTAAAAACGGATGCATCGTCAATATTATTTATTTATTAACTGTCTTAAGGTAATCAATAGTTCCTTTACATTATTTCAGAAAAAAAAATTGACCAGCGCTGGTTAAATATCAAATCTATCATTAATCTATGTTTCATAATGCTCTACTTAAATTTTAATTTAGATTTTTCTTAAAAGGCCTTTTCTCAAATCATTTTCTAAAATGTGGTGTATCCGAAAAAAAATATTGAACACAGCTACCTATTTATGTTAGTCATAGAAAACGTAATCTGAAGTCTCGAAGACAGCTGTAAACGTATTTTTTTATACTGTGATATAGGCTTTTAAATAAAAGGAACTAATGATCTGAGATGTTTGAAAAGATAATTAATCGATTATCTGTCAAAAATATACTTAAATTATTTTGATATCTATGAAAATTTTAATTGGCCCGCCATTAACTTCAATGCAGCTAACGTTATTAGTCAATTAATATACTGAGTACGATAAACGAATAATTATCTATTTAGAACATCTCTATTACAAATACACAATAGAAAATTAGATTTAGGTCCAATTAGGTGCTAGATAAGTGTAATATAGTTTTAAAAATACCTATTTTTACTCATTGTGACGCAAAGATGTTAAAATGTCTACAGTTTTTTTTTATATTTAAGTAAATTACTTGTTTGTATGTTTTTTTTATGTATAATAGAAACTTAAAATGCACTGCCTTTAGATTTCTTGATGTATTGTAACTTTGAGGCAGCTATTTATTTACTTATTTTTAAACATGGTTAAAAGTTTATAAAGCATAATAATAAATCTGTATAAAGTTTATCTTATGGTTATTATTTTTACACGAACTGGTCACCCTATTATTTTTCCTACAATTGTTAACAGCGCCATCTGTTATTACGAATAAGGAATACGATGCAACCGCATTTCACGTAATTCCTAACTTAAACAAAAGATGGCGTTGTCCACAAACTACGCAAAAGAGGTTTTATATCAATACAAAATTATTCACAGCCACATTTATAAATATTTACAGTCTGTTAACTAGGTGGGTAAACACTCCTTATCGCGAACAAGATGAAATATAATAGAGCAAGGACCTCAGTAACGGTGCTTTTTGCAATGTTTGACAATGACTAACACCGCCTACAAGTTACCCACAGACGGCTGATTTTTTTATCAGTATTGTAGCAGTTGTTATCGTGTCACGGCGTGTGGCGTGGTTGTGAACGAACATTTTTACGTAAATATAATGTTTTTGTAGTGTTACAATGGCTGTGGACAGATTAATATGGAAGATTGTACTGGACTTCTTTGTATTAGCGTGTGGTGAGTACTGGAGAATTGAAAATGTGGTTGTGTTCACCATATGTTTGTGGTTAATGTTGACTTGTTGCCTTCCGACGTTTGAATTTAGATTACAGTGTTAATCAATGGCCAGATAATGGCTTTTGGTGTTGTTTTTCCTTATTTTTCTTTTGCCGGAAAATTGTTTTTTCTATGTTTTTTTATAGTGCTTACCTAAGTTTTAATTTTTGTGTCTACCGCCATTTTTTTTATCCAAAACTGAATGACTTCCTGGTTTAAATTAATTTGTTGCCAGGCAAAAAATATAACTGCAAAAAAAAAGCATTTTAAATATCATTAATAAAAAAAGTTTAAACTAAACATAACAATGACCTCACAATATCAAGTTAGCATGTTTTATCACAATTAAATAGAAAAACAAAGCCTTCAAAATAATTGGTTTAAGTCCGTAGACTGACTAACGTTCACAACATTTAACGGTAAAGGACTTCGCTCACTGCAGCAGTCGGCAATTGTTTTGTAAGCGATTTAATATTCATTGGCCTGCATTAGAATTGGAAATCAATAACTTATGAGAATAAATGGTGAAACACAACGCGGTAGGCCCAAACCCTACTTATTATAATAAGCATTTCTTTGCCGCATTGCGCAAGTAGATATTAGAAATTGTCTAGACTAGCAGGTTGTTTACGTAGACAGAAATATTCGTAGAAAGCATTCAACTATTGAAATTGTTTTATAAAATTTTTAGGCCTATTTATTTTTTAAAGTAATGGTTTACGTATTTAGTTCTAGCATTATTTAGGTCCCGAATGGCTAGCCTATTAATATCATGAGGTAAGGGCAGGAGAATGACGACGATAGCTAGCCTGCTCCAAAAAGTAAAATGAGGACAGCTCCGTTTTGTAAGGACAACTTTGTTTCTTTAGGTGATTGAGAATTCGATCAAGGATGCATTTTTAAGACCTAAGCACTTAGGTTAGTTAGACTTACTCATGCTACCACGATGATATCATCATTAAGCAACCTTATCTCTTTATTAGGGAACTCCCATTCTTTTTTTTTTGTTAGTTTGTTGCATAAAATCAACACAGAAGCAAACACTACTAAACTAAATTTCACAGGTTTCCAAATAAAATTCCTAACTTGCTATTTATTATAAGAAAAAAAAATATTCTTATAAGTACTTAGAAATTCTGCTATCTCAGCCAAATATTAGCGGGTTATTCCCTGAGTACCCCGATCCCCGAGGCACCCGTCCCGGAGAACCCCGAAGACGATAAATATTATTACATTTCTTTTTTCTATGTTTTCAACTTGTACGGTCAACATAAAAGTGCTTTAAATATATGCGTTTGAAATCTATACTTATAATAAATATGTAGAGAGGTCAATTCTGTACATTAAATATATTTCCAAAATAACTATCAAGGGGTGATTAGGGATCGTTACTGATGCCAAAAATGCAATCAATATTTTTTTTGTCTATCTGTCTGTATAACCGTTATAGAAACAAAAACTACTCGATGGATTTTAACTAAACTTGGTACAATTATTATTCATACTCCTGAGCGGGTTACAGGATACTTTTCATCACGCTGCAATCAATAAGAGCAGAGCAGTGAAGGGAAATGTTGGGAAAACGGGAGAAGTTACTCCATTTTTTGAGCTTCGGTCGCGTGGACAACCTTAATAGTTAAAGCTACATAGAAATTATGTATGACGGCAATGTTCTTCTTAAAATTATATAAAAAATATCCAAGGACAGTATAGGTCCATCTTTTATGGTTGACTCAAAATAATACGTGTAACTCCCGATAGTTTAGCAGTTCAACGTTTTAGATCTTTGATTATGACGACCCGTTTTGCTGCATAAGCGACATGATCCGCGAACGAAGTCGCTGGCAGAAGCTAGTACATAATATGACAGCAGTTTATTTGAAATTTTGTACAATGTTGAATCACATATAGTTTTATCTAATTACAATTTGAATAAAATGTATCAAAAATATAAACATTATCAAAAGACACTTAACAAATATAATTTGTTTACTATTTATGACAATAATATTTATTTCAAATTCAAAGCACACAGGCAGAGAAAAGGGTTGCATTTTTTTACCTGAGCGGGTACCTAATTATGATAAACAATAGAGCTAGTGCGTTCTATTTTAAACAATTTGCTATGCTACATTATAAAAAAATATTCCTGAAAATGGAACTGTCGTTGCGTATTTTTTTAATTATGTTAATGTTCCATTTCGAAAAGAAGAAGAGATACAGAAAATCTAAATACGTAGGTAGTTTGAAAAAAGAAATGAGTATGAGACACATATTGTATTATCTGATTATAATATTTAACTAAACCAAGCAGATTTTATAATTTTTTCCTGATCCTTAAAGTTATAATTTTAGTAAGTAATATTTAACGTTTCATCTGCTGACGCTACTTTTAAGCTAAACTGACTTATAATTGAGTTTACCAAGATAAAAATAAATCGGGGTGCTCCGGGACGGGGGCCTCGGGGATCGGGGTACTCAGGGAATAACCCATATTAGCACATACACAACTTCAACATGTTAGTAAAAAAAAAAACACTGAAAGGGATAAAAAAATAAAACTTTTCACATGGCTCTAGAAGTCGGTGTCTGCAGGTCTGTTGAATGTGTTTATTCTGCCACCGACTTCTAGAGCCATGTGAAAAGTTTTATTTTTTTATCCCTTTCAGTGTTTTTTTGTGAAGTCGGTTTTGTTTTTTTTGTAAAAAGTTTTTTTATTTTATGCTTTTCAGTTTTCGGCTCTAAAATAAAACTATATCTTTAATACCCATACCCACCCACAGTGACAGTCGGGCCGACTGTTATAGTATCATCGACGTAAAAAAGCGTACGAAATTTGAAGAGTTCTCTCAATTTCTCCAGGATCCCATCATCAGATCCTGGTCTCCTTACCATGGGACCACCTGTGAAGAACACCCTTTCAAACAAAAAAAGAATTTTGAATATCGGTCCAGCCATCTTCGAGTAATCGGTGAACATACATATAAAAAAAAAAAAAAGAAAAAAAAAAAAAGATACGGTCGAATTGAGAACCTCCTCCTTTTTGGGAAGTCGGTTATAATCAAAACCGGTATAAGTACAAGAATGATCGATTACGACATAAGTACAGACGACAGCAGGTCAACGTATACCAATCTGTCAAATTTTACCAATCGAACATTAATCTGCCACTAGTGTGATAAGGTTGAAAATCTATCGCAGAATTTTGACAGATTGTGCTAACTTGATGTGCTGTACTGTGCTGTCTGTACATAACACGATAGTATCGAATCGATTTATTCGATAACTGCATTTAGAGCAGGCGAGTTCAGGCAGTTCATATCAATGAGGTCATATGCCATCGTAAACGACTATAATGCTCCTAACGTGTATAAATGCAACTCATAAATATTTGGATATACAGGCGACGATGTCAACCTAAACGAACTTGTAAAATTTTACCAATCGAACGTAAACCTTCCACTATTGTGATAAGGTTGAAAATCTATTGAAGAATTACAGATTGAGGTAGGGTGATGTGCTGGCGTCCGTACCTAGGTAGGTACTCGTCACACACACAGACAAAAAATCAAGATGTGCGATTGTTTTTTAATACTTATTTAATAACCGACAATTTCTCACGTAGGTACCTACGCGTGATTAGAAGTGAGTACATTTTGCATACATTTCCAGAAACTCAGACTCAGACTAAATACCTACCTGAAGGTTATGACTTTAGTAAATCAACAATCATGACTGTAGTCTTACAAAACCATACAAAACACACTGCTAACTGAATAACATGGACCTATAGCAAGGAAGTGCAGACGCCAACACGTCAGCTTACCTCAATCTGTCAAACTTCAATAGATTTTCAACCTTATCACAATAATGGAACGTTGATTTTCCATCGGTAAAATTTGACAGATACCTACAATAGATGTTAGTGCCGACCGTTTCAAGAATAATTAAATGGTACTTACTTACACACTAGACATTCTGAAAGCAAGATATTAACTTATCAAAATCGGCTAGATACAGAACCTATTTTGATTTGCTAACATAAGAGCCTTGAAGAGTTGCACTATATTGGTATAGCCTTCTGACTGAATACTTAACAATTTTAAAGAAAACGCAACATGAGTCAGTCTATAACAACTTATTAAACTGCAATCTCTATTACACCATTATCAGTGACTTCCTTCGTGTGCAGTGTTTGCAACCAGGAAGCAATTAGTTCGTTCAGCTGAGCAAAACCTGAGTGACGAGAACTCTTCAAAATATTTTGTCTGAAATTTCCTTTTTTGTCCATAATCCATATTTAAAGATCACTAGTCGACTCCCGCGGTCTCATCCGCGTCCCGAGGATACCGCTGGTTGTACCGGATAAAATATACTTGATCAGATAGGCAGCCGCTCCTAAAACACTGGCACACAGCATATAGTTAAGGGTAGGCAAATGACGAACATTCCCAAATAAAGTAGCTTTCTTTTGGTAAAAGAAGTTTTAAAATAGGTTCAGTAAATCCAGGGATCACCCCCTTCAACACAACACAAATTCACATAGCACAAACTTTATTTCTTGAAATTTTTGTTGGTACAGATTTGCTGTTTCCAAACCATTTCATATATTGCATTCCGAGGAAACCACTCATGCACCGGAATTAAAAAGTATTTTGCAATTCTCGTATTTCCTTCGCAAGTGAGTCATTTTATCTCCGGTTTAAATGTAGGTATGCCAGATTTCGGGAGTGATACGGATAATCGAATGACGTTATATCGATGGTCGCTATATCGAAAAAAAATATGAGTGGTACGCTATCTCGAAAGCGCATTATGTCGAAAACCGGTATATCGACTGACGCTATCGCGAACATACGGTATCTCGAAAAACTGTTTGAATGGTACGCTATTTCGAAAGTGTTCTCTGTCAAATCTGGATTT
>NWSH02000210.1:2930601-2960484 GCA_002382865.2 Heliothis virescens
AAAATTTTGACTTCATCATCGACACCTAACGATTACTTAAAGATGATTGACACAGGTAACCAAAAATCGATAAAACATGAAGGACAGGATACAAAAAATTAAAGTCAGCCATGATCATCAGAATCTTAAAATAGCTAAAAATCATCGGCCATCAATCTGCCTGATAAGAAACGAATTTAATCGATAACGTGTAGATAACTATATCACAATGTACCTTTTCTGAACTCGATTACCTGGGTCCGTAATCGTAATGGACCAGGAATTCAATTAGCAGTTAGGACCTAATGAAAAGCGTAACACGTGACTGTTACAATGATAATAACAAGCACGTTCATAACATTCGCATTTCTCATTAGCTTCAGAGTTAATTAAGTAAGAATGTGAACTGGATCGATAATATACAAAGTAATAGGTAGTTAGGTTTGTTTGTAGTCAGGTGTTTCCTCAGTCTAGCCGTCAACATTTTTATTTCCATTTTTAACTCAGATTAAAAAAAATAGAGACAAAAAATACTCTTTCTATTTTTACGATGTCTGCTTCTCGCACCCGGGTGAAACCTTCCTTTAAATTTTTTAATTAAATTTTTCTCATCGTTTTAAGTTCCAGAGTAGAGCGTTCAAAAAAATTACTCTTTAGCTCTATAGTATTTGCTTTATAATTATGCAATATTTAACGCATAGAGATTAGTGTGTCATATAAAATATAAGTAAACTTTTTGCAGTTTACTTTGTCTTGACCAATTATTTGCATTTCTTGGAAAAAAATATATTTATCAAGACTATAAAAAACCCACAAAACGCTCACCCTAAAAAATATCTGGTTGTCTGTTTGTCTTACAATATTGATTTTATACCGACAATCTATCCTTAAACAAATACTTTAACTTAGTAGTTTAAACATATTGATTAAGCATTAAATTTAAAGGAAAACAAATAGTGAGCTTTCGGTAATTTCAGTATGACTCAAACTAAATACACAAGTCACATACTATCAAAGTCTACTAAGTATGGCAAAAAACAAAACAGGATCTTAATAGAGGAGAGTCTATTTTTTGCAGACTCTTTTTATTTTTATTTCTGTTTCATAATTATTTTTATTTCATAATTAAAATGAAATGATGAAGAAACATTTAGTTTTTTATTAGATCTACGGATAGTTAATAAGTTGAGAGGAAATAAATTGAGTCAAAGTTCATTTTTGTAGGAGCCGAGCCTAAAACAAATCTATACTAATATTATAAAGCTGAAGAGTTTGTTTGTTTGAACGCGCTAATCTCAGGAACTACTGGTCCGATTTGAAAAAATCTTCCAGTGTTAGATAGCCCATTTATCGAGGAAGGTTATTATCTGGGTGCGCCGAGTAGTTCCAACGGGACGCGGGTGAAACCGCTGGCAGAAGCTAGTTCATTATATATATTCAAATTCATATTTGCAATTTATCTATACAAAGTGCTATCTAACTGAATATATCCGTTTTGTTTTCCCTGAAAGTATTGAGACATATTTATTATCGGTTGTGTAAATTTAGATTTACCTTATTGTTAGCAATAAGGTATTTATAGAGATAATCATTCTGACTAACATAGGTGTGTTTCAGAATATACATTCAAGCCAAGTTCACCTACAGCAGAAACGACAGTTTTCTTAAAACAACGGTTTACTATGCATTTTCATGTTAAATTTTCAAAGTAAACACTTGTTTTATTAACGGACGGTTATGTTGATAGTGATTTTGGGCCTTAAACTGACACATCCGCCGTTTATTCTTGCAGATAAAATGCCGGTTGTATAAATATTTTACACATAATGATCAAATTACTGCAGTAAGTTTGTAAATATTTAGGTACCGCTCTTGTTCGTTGACACAAAAATCCGTATGATTGAGATTACATAATATTTTGATAAACGAAGATAAACGAATATTATGATAAAGTTGATTATTTTCACATGACTGTAGATTCATGCAAAATTAAGTGTCTGTACCTTATCAAAATCTGATCGATCTCGAAGTATCGTAATTCCAAAAAAAAATTGTTTATAAGTTTGTTATTGGTACTTATACATTTTAGACATGATATTTAATTTACACGGAGTACAGAGATTTTCAATATGACTGCGGACTTTATTAATTTTAAATCTTGATACCTATGTATCGATTATTTTGTCAATATGAAAACAATATTTCAATATGAAAAATTCTTATTTCAAATTCCTTAAACACCGTTCAAGATTTAACACCAGTGCAATCTAAGCAGTAGTGCACACTTTATCAAACCAATTGACAGGAATAGTCTCAATTCCCGTCTGACCGCTTTCCGTTGTACCGTACACTTCTATTCGCATTGTGTTCTAACTACATCCGTATTGTATGCACTTAGCCTATTAGTAGCACAATGATATGATCGTAGATTGATGGCGGAAAATACTGGGTTGAATAGGCTTGAAAATATTAAGGTTATTTGTAAATAGCTTAGTTATTCGTCTCAAGGGAACTTATTCGCGCACTTGGATAAAATCTAGCTTGGCCTACCAATGCACTTGATCGAAATCCAATAGGTCGAAACAAAGTTACTTAGCATTTTATCTATACTAATAGAGGAAACATTTTTTTTACATTAGCCCCGAGTAACATGGCTATATTTTTTCGAGTGCGATAGGTAGTAGTGCCGGGACGCCAGTGGAACCACGGGAATACAGCTAGCTAACATTAATACTGAAAAAAGATAAATTACTTAACAACGTTACCTACCTATAAATATTTATGAAAAGTTTATTTAAGGTGCGGTAGGTAAGTGTTCTAACTAAAGAATAAATTCGTTAAGTTTTAGGCACGTAGAAATCTAAAAAGGAGAAGTGCCAAGGAGCTGTATTTGTATCTGGAGACCTCTCCAGCTCTAAACAATTACAAAAGAAGAAACAATTTTCAGTTCTAAATCAACAAATCTACCATTTGTTTAAAAATCTGATCATAAACATTCCCAGATAGATGAACATGATATAAATCTTTCTTTTTATGACCAGAACCCATTAAAATTCCAATTCTAGATTTAATTTAATTTAAAATTCTTTGTACATACATTTTTGCATCAACATAGCATTGGCACTGAAATTATAGTCGATAGCCTATTGTACTTGTGGCTGAACGATGATGATGACGTCAGTTCGTTCATTTGGATCGATTTTAAAACCATTGTGTGCACGTGCATGGACGTTATCTATTGAAGGCTATCGATTGTATGTGCCATTGATAAGAAATACCTTTTTCTGCACCTGCGAAAATATTATCATCATCCTCATGGGATTCAAAATTGGAATATAATACTTATCCCTATTTTTATTTACGATTGAATTACTTCACAATCTAATTAAAATAGTATCTTATCTTGGGATATCAAACACTGAAATTATTTTAATTTTGTTTCAGCTTTGTAACACTAGTATAGATCACAAGTTGACCATCTATCTTATCATATTTTTTATAGTGAATCATTATCATATTTGCAAGAATACTTCGTAACGAGTACGCGTGTATTTTTCAGTGAAAAAACATTTAATCGCAATGGAATTAAAATAGGTACTTAGGCAGTTAGTTGATTTTCTTTTAAAAATTAGTAACCGTTGCGCTTGAATAATAACTTTCTCATAATAAAATTATACAGTAGAAACAAATAAAATGCGTAACGATAAGGGCTGCAGTTATCGCATAATGCCTTATAAATCAAGTATTTTTGAACCAAAATTACAATTTACCTTGATGGCAAATTTATCAGGATGAAAAATTAATAAAGAATTATTACTTTGACGCTTAGTGTACATATTTGTAATATATTGTTTATCTTTATTAGTTATTTATTTATATTTAGAAAATAGTTTTCATTTGTATATAATTAATTTGTATATTGTTACTTAAGTGTACGAATGCAATAAAGAACAATTCAATGGATCAAAATTCAAAATGAAACTGTAACTATGGAAAACATTTTATTTTCACGTAGTATTTGTTTATTTTTACTGTAATGGCTAGCAACAATATAAATATAATAAATAATGTACCATAACGACTGACGTCACACTTCAGCTATGTGAGATATGCATTTTACATATCCAATATTTTAATTTATTAAAAACATTTAAACTACATTACATATAATATCTGTAGGTATTTAATTAGAATCGAAGCTAATCCTAACATACCTGTCGGGGGTGCAGGATTATTCGAAAGAGTTACCGCGGCCCTGGCACACAAAGGGCTCCCGAAGGAACATGGTGGGTTTTAATCAGTGAAAGTCTCACACTCCGTCACGTTGTTACCCACAGCGGGAGGCGTGATCTGATGATTTCCAATCGATAAAAAAAAGAGTCCTCACATACCTACTTGAAAAAGAAAAGTCATATCGTATCAATTTCGTCTTCAGCCGAAAGACATCCACTGTTGGACTGAGAACTCCCCCGGAGTTCACCAACGTATTAACGATCGATTATAATAGTTTTAAATGTTTAAATTAAGAAATAAAAATATGTGTTTCATGAAATAACGATACTGATTATATTATTATTCCTTTGTCCCCAGTTCCTGGTATGCGAGTGGGCACTCCTGCGCAAGATCAGCAACAGTGATCGATGCCTGGGCGTGCGCATACCAGCGTGGGTGCAAGGGTTCTACTGCAGCCTGGTATCCTTCGGCATCGGCGCCTGCTTCGTGGAGATTGCTGTCAACTTCTCCAAGAGTATCATTGGCAGACCAAGACCTCATTTCTTGGATGTAAGTACTTGTTTATATATTCTTTAACTATTAGCTTCTTTTACTAGCTAGCTTCTTTTACTAGCTAGCTTCTTTTACTAGCTAGCTTCTTTTATTTCTCTACTGCCTCGTTGGTCAAGTGTTCGCATGTTCGATTCCCGGGACGGGCTGAAATCGCTTAATGGGTTTTAGAAACTTTCACAAAGCAGCCCGGAGTTGGAAGTTGGTGATTGATACACCCGTGCATAGGAGAGCACGTTAATGTCGGTCCTGCGCCTGATCTCTCACTGGTCGTGTCGGACTGCCGTCCCATCGGGTTATGAGAGTGAGGGAATAGGGAGTGCGCCTGTGTCTGCGCAAATACTTGTGCACTATAATTTGTCCTGCGCAGCTGGCTGATCTCCTTATATGAGAACAGCCACCGTGGCCGATAATCGGCTAGGACGCCATCATCATCACTAGCTTCTACTAGTAGTTTCCACCGCGTCCCGTGGGCACAACTTGACGCACCCGGATAAACAGTAGCCCGTAGCCTTTGTTGATAAATGAACTTTCCTACACTGAACGTGGATACGGCCAATTACGGTAACACAACAAAAAAACGGACTTTGTCATACTGTTAAATAGGCGAATCTTCTTGACGACATGAGTATGTTATAATATGATATAATAAGTACCTATATAGTATAATAAGTATTTCTTAATATAGAAATAAGTTGAAACATTTCAGCTTATTACATTTTATACCAGAAGTAATCAAATCAATTTCAGTAGCGGTGATAACAGCAGACTCTATCAATTTAATAGATAATACATTATTCATATGCTTACCTACATCGATATCAATGTTTCCTGTAATAACATATGTTGAGACAAATCGTAAACTAATAACATTATTTAGTCGCAAAGGAGATAATTATTAATTTCCTTATTAATCTTTGAATACGAATATATTGATACGGCTACGTTTACTAAGAACGGTTAATGAATGAAGCGAACCTAATTGCTCATTACGTATTTAATTGCATAATAAATTAATTTTAATAAATCCTTGAATTGTTATCAATTTTAATATACCTAGCAACAATTTGTAAGTACTGACTCCTGAATTCAATAACCTATCTATCGGTGGATTTGGTAACTACAGATAGAAATGAGTCGTTACTTGTATGGAGCTAATGTCAAAATTATATCTCTAGTAAGCAAATCAACAGATAGTTAGGTTATTAGTAACGGCCATAAGATAGCTACCGATACTATGAAATTTGGCATAGGTAGCAGTAGGTCGACATTCTGGAAGCTCATAGGATATTTTATCCCGGGCACAAATTATCTCAGGATACTGTTTTTTTAGTAGCCTTTTTAGGGTTCCGTAGCCGAATGGCAAAAAACGGAACCCTTATAGATTCGTTCTGTCTGTCTGTCTGTCTGTCTGTCTGTCTGTCTGTCTGTCTGTCTGTCCGTCCGTCCGTATGTCACAGCCACTTTATTCCGAAACTATTAGGACTACACAGTTAAAACTTGGTAGGTAGATGTATTTCATTGACCGCTTTACGATTCTTATGAAAAAATAAAAAAATAATAATATTAGAGGGGGGCTCCCCATACATGGAACTGAAACTAAAAAAATTTTTTTTCATCTAACCTATACTTGTGGGGTGTCTATAGATAGGTCTTTAAAAATGAGATTGAGGTTTCTAAAACCATTTTTTCCTAAAGTCAATCATTTTAGAGTAAGACATTCCCAAAGTGCCAAAATGTGTGTCCCCCCCCCCTGTAATTTCTAAACTACCAAAGTGAAAAATCTGAAAAAAATATATGTTATAGATCTAAATAAAAACTACTAACCAAAATTGGTTTGAACAAGATACAGTTAGTGGTTTTTGAGATATAGCTCTTTTTCAGTAACCGCAAATTATAACTTTGTTATTCAAATATTTGTGTTTTGGCTAATGGTAGGTAATAAGTACGTTTATTTTTCATAGATATTGGAACGGAACCCTTCGTGTGCGAGTCCGACTCGCACTTGGCCGGTTTTTTATTGTCCCACTGCTGGGCAGGCCTCCTCTCAAATTGAGAAGGATTGAGCGTTAATCACCACGCTTGCTCAATGCGGGTTGGTGATTTCAGACTTTGATAGACCAGGTTTTCTCGAGATGTTTTTCTTCAACTTTTATCAGCCATTGGTGTCTAAGAAATACTTAGAAAGTACATACGAACTTAGAGAAGTTGCATTGGCACCCACACACTCGTACTTGAGAGGTTGGTGCTTTACCCACTAGGCCACCACGACTTCACAGGAAACTGATTGCAAACAGAAAAAAAATCTAGCGTCCCAATTTAACTTGTTTTTTTTTCTACTATTAATTTCTCAATCCGCCATCTTGTTCCAGGTATGCCAGCCCTCAATAGACTGCAATTCATCAGAGTGGCAGAACAGATACATCCAGTCCACTGACTACACTTGCAACGGCCCCCAAACCGACAGGTTTGAGGACATGCGCAAGAGTTTCCTCAGTGGACACTCGGCTTGGGCTGCTTATACCATGATTTATTTAGCTGTGAGTATTTTTCTACTAAGATTATTGAGGTCCATTTTTACTGATAACGTAAACGACCGGTTTTTTTGAAACCACTGGAAACTTTTAAAATTGAACGAGAAAATTTATTATTCGGAGAAAAAATTGGACCAAGTTTTTTTTTAATTAAAGTTTAGATTTAAATTTAGTCATTATTAGTTAAACAAACGATTTATTTGTTAACCGAGTCCAAACAAGAGTTTCTCAATTTTACCGCATATATATATTTTTTAATAAGTTTAATCTTTTCTATGTTCTTTTCTTTTTATCTAACTATGAGTCTTTACCTGAGACCCACCTTCTTCATCACCTTCAAATCTTCTTCCAGCTATACCTAGAAGGACGCATGACATGGTCAGGTACCCGCACCCTGCGCCACGTGCTACAGTTCGGAGCCGTCATGCTGAGCTGGTTCACCGCGCTCTCGAGGGTCACAGACTTCAAGCACCACTGGAGCGATGTGCTCGCTGGGTACTTCTTGGGAATCGTGTTTGCTGTTGTTATGGTTAGTATGGGTTTATAATATTATAATAGTAGGATTTTTATGAGGCGTATGAAAAGTTCTTAGGTTTTCTTCAGAACTTAGAGCCTCCGCAAAACTGCAGACTGAACTGTCGGCATGGGCCCGATGATTGCATAACGGTTTATTTTTGAGGTATCGGGATTCCAATCAAAGATTTTAGTCGATTTGATGTCCCACTACCTGATTAATGTGTATGCACTATCATTGAACTCCACACTGATTTATGAGCTCGATGGGCCGACTAAAAGTTGGCAGTGTGCGGGGTCTCTAAGACTATATAAAACCTAAATATAGCTGATGATAACAATTTCTTGCTACTTGCGTCTTCTTCGAAACCAAGGTATTAATATTATTAATTAGTATAACTATCTCTCGAAACACATCTCTGAAATACCCAAAAATATACCAATATTTGATTAATCGACGCCGCAAGAGAACAAGAACTTACACAAATACTATCATACATGTCTACTTTAATTCATTCTTTTTTTAGCCCAAATTCCTATTCATTATCGATGTAGGTAAAGTTACCACGTTTTTACTCGATGATAAATTAAAAAAAGAAAATAATGATCGCGTAAATAACTAAACTTCTTTGTTTTATTATCGCATAGTTGAGTTTCATTCAAACAAGTGCATTGACTGTTTAATTCCATGTTTACTTATTTTTAAATAATATTTTTAATGGCAATTAATGTTTTTCAATAACGATATTATTCACCTGAGAAGATTGAATCGAGATTATTTTTGTTTTTTGATCTATAATTGGATGTTTACACATGCTTCTTGCATGTTTTGATAAATATGTTAACAAGTCATTTGTTTACTACAGACCGACCCAAATAAAGATTTTATAAAAAAAAAGACAGTCGTCTAGTACCTACGTGTTTAAGATTATGTTTGTAAATTTTCTTTAAACACGTGTCAAATGTCTCCCTATTAAAAATAGTACTGAGTGGTTCAAATAAAAGTGTGTAATTTAATCCTATGGAGATCTTAAATTAAGCATTAAATAAGCTTATTAATCTATAGCATTGTATTGCTACTCATACGTTACCTCAAATAATTTAATGTCACGTAACAACAATGAGCAGTTCGTTCATAATTAGGATTCTCTCAAACAACAAATACTTTTCAAGCTAGTTTTTTGGCAAGAATTGTTGTGTCAATCCCACGACGAGCGCTAACTTTCATCTGCTCATCATTGGCGTTATCGGTTTTCCACAGCTTGTCGGGTGAAATGGCAAGCAATTTAGTCACGCTTACCAATGAGTTAAGGCCCGTTTACACATTGCTATTTCATTGCCCGTTACTTGCCATTTTATTGCAGGAATATTTGACAGGCGACCATTTACCTATTGCACGATAACGTTTACACAGTGCAAGTAGCATCTTGCTGCAATAAAATGGCAAGCAACGAGCAATGAAATCGCAATGTGTAAACATGCCTTCCCTCGTAGGAAGGGAAGACCCACTTTGAAAGTCAGAAATTTTCCGACATTCTTTATTATTTTTTCCTATATTTTAACCTATTTTTCTTTTTTCTATTACAGTGGCGATGGGGCACGGATGTCGTTCTGAAGAAAAAGAACAGCAATTCGTTGCCTTTCGAGTTGGTCAGTCAGCCGGCGCCTGCGCAGCGTTGAATAACAAGTTTTACTTAACTAAGTTATTGGCTATATCTTCATGACTTTGTCTTCTTTTAGAGGAGATAGTGGTATTCATTTTCGATAAGAAAAAACATATTTTAAGTAAAATATAAGGACTTTTTCACATTCAAAAATAGGTGTTAAGAATCGAATAAGTATTCAAAATTAAGTAAATGCAAACGGCATTAAGGTTTTCAGGATTTCGGATGCTAACTTGGATCCATAAAATCATGATTTTTATTGTTAATTTGGATGCTTTGCATTACATTAATAATTTAATTCCGATTTTCATGCAATTTACTTTATTTCGATCTCTAATCTTTTTGGAAACAAATGTGAAGATATAGTCATTAGTTTTGATAATAACTGGTTATTTGATTGAAGATGGCTGTGTGCTATACGTTGTATCAACGTCTAGTTAATTATTTTAAAATGAATATTTAATGTGATATATTATTATTTAGGCTTAATTGATTAATGATATTTAAATAAAATCTCATAATTTTATGTTTTTGTTTTTGTAGCTACATCCTCCCTAGATCAAATCATCGTAGGTACAGGCGACAGCAGGTCAACGTAGACGAATCTGCCAAATTTTACCAATCGAATATTAACCTACCCACTATTGTAATAAGGTTTATAATTCATTGCAGAAATTTGACAGATTGTGCTATTGTCTGTACCTAAATAAAATCTACCTGCAAATTCAGATACTATGTGAACTTACCGGGATACTTCGAATACAATCTCATCCCATTATTTAATTTCCCACTATCATTATAAATGCGAAACTTTTGTGAAAATGTTTAACTACTGAACGGATTTAAATGAAACTTTACAGTAATACTCAGATATATGTTATACTTCAAAATATCGTATGTGAGTGAAACCGTTAGTGGAAGCTAGTATAATAAAACGCAATCAGTTATTTAAAGTACAATTTCAAAGTATAATATAATCAAACCCATGAATGAATTTAAAAGTTATCCAAATAATAGATAAGCATACTGATAAGGAGTTCAGGTCTAACAATGCTTTTTAGGGTTCCGTACCCAAAGGGTAAAAACGGAACCCTATTATTATTCTAGTCAGATGAGTTTGATCTGCACAATGCAAGTTATACTGCGAAATTCAATATTCTACCTATCTCTGGATTTGCTTACTAGAGATAGGAATTTGACATAACTTGTATGGGGCTAATGTCAAAATTATATCTCTAGTAAGCAAATCCAGAAATATATAGGTTATTGGGAACGGCCGTTATACTATCATCATACCTTTTAAAAAAAACATTTGATGCCATGATTCTTCTTTATTTTTTTAAAGAAAATTATCTTGTCAAAAAAGGAAATCTACCAATCTACAGGATTCGCCACGTAAATTATCTTATATGCAAAAACTTGCTAAAGTTCGATACCATTCCTACATTCAACAGCGCCATCTATACCATAGCTATGAAACAACGCAACAGTATTCAGTCGATCGATTTCACTCATAAACAGCTGCAAGACAGCTGGTAAGTACATGGCGATAGATGTAGCTGTAATGACATTAATTAACAAATTATGACTTTTTATACAACTTTGTTAAAGGTATCGTCTCAATAGAAACATCTACTACTGTGTTTCCATGGTTTCATCCGCGTCCCGGGGGCCCTTTTCATACCCGCATAAAATATAGCCGGTTACTCGGAAATAATGTAGCTTTTGAAAGGCTCATAAAGACGACGTCGCCGAATGCTACTCAGTAGCACGCATTGATACAATTCCACGTCAGAGACCATCAGGTGGATTTGAGTGAACACTGACACTAGAGCTTGTTAGGTGATTAAACCTGCAGCGAGTGAGATAAGAAGAAGCTCGATTCTATCTATTTAACTTGTGAATACTTTAATAGCAATCAGTTTATGTGAAGCTTCTCACTATACTAAAATTTTAAGGCTTTACTCCGTAGACATATTTTTTTTTATATCGCTGGGAAATCATCATTATGATCCCTCCCGCTGTGGGTGACAGCGTAAGGGAGTGTCAGACTTTTACTGACTAAAACCCACCGTGTTCCTTCGGGAGCCCTTTGTGTGCCAGGGCCGCGGTAGACCTTGAACGGTATTTCGACATGTTATACTACATTCATTTTTCGATGGGAAATCATCAGATGACCCTCCAGTTAAGTAAGGGAGTGTCATGCCCACCATGTATCTCTTTCGAATAGTCCAGCAGCCCTGCCAGATTTTGGCCCTAGTGGACCCCGCTGGGGTTTGCTGACACTCTCTGAGGAGCGCGTGGAAAAAAGCGCCGCCGACACGGGCCTGTCGTCTCCTAGGAGACGGAAGGACGATGAGCCACCTGAAACCCACCACCCACAGGCGTGGGCTACGGCGGCCGGGAGTCATCTCTCGACATATTAGTACCTTGTGCAGGACTCAAGAGCCGGACAAGAAGGGCCAGTATAAGTGTGGCGCTGCGGAAGTATCTGCATTTCCGAAGGCTTATTTACAGTGGTTATTAAGTGAATTATTTAATTTTGAATTGTTAAATTTAATGGTGAATTTAAAAACAATAAATATGTTAGTTCTTTTCGAAATGTAAGGTACCGATTTTTTAGTTAATTTAATAGTGAATGAAGTCCTTTTTTCAAACAAGACAGTTTCATGATTTTGAAAAGGAAAAATATTTTCCCAGCTATTCGAGTCGTTGATGTCTTTTGTATTGGAACTTGCAGAATGATAGTTTCAGAAAGCTAAACGAGCTTCAATAGTATCTAATTCTATACAACAAATTCTACCTAAATAGGCTTATGAGATACTTTTTCAATATCGCCCTCATTTGAAGATCCACAGATTTTTATTTGAAAAAAAAATTTTACGTGTGAGAAGTAATTTCTTTTCTCTATGCTTATATCAACCTATTTAATTTTTTCTCGTAATAAGCACTACTTTTATAATTACTATAACAAGTAAAGGATAATATTTTCACAGAACACATCATAAAACAACATTTCTCTATCAGAAAGTCTGCGGCCATCGCTCCATTATTAACATACAATTAAACACAATAAGAAACGAATCCCTAGGCCTTATGGGGCATTATTTCACCGACCATCATACGCTGACCATCATATTACAATACCTGTTCAATCACCTATTCAAAAACCAACTTTATTTTTAGGACTACAAAGCTCAAATTACATTTCTTTGTCGTGAAAGAGAAGTGGATGACCTGTTATTTGAATGTCGACTTTATTGTTAAAGGGGTAAGGTGTGGTTTGTATTGGAGGCGACGTGTGAAGAGGCTCGCGTAAGATTGGTAAGGTTTACTTTCGCCGGCGGGCGATGTCGGTCGGAATGCCCGATGTGCCGACTAGCCACGGTGCCGTGTCTACCGGCTGACATAGATCAGGTTAGTACAGATGGTGATATAGGTACACTAAGAGCATGTACTGTGGTGTTAGTGAACATTTTCAGAGATAAATATTTTTTCAAAAGCAACAATAAAGTCATTTAAAAGCTTCACTGAAATAGGTTTTACTACAAGTGAATATAACCATCATGGGTTAGGAACATGCTAAAGTAACTAAACGTTAGAGGCAAAATACCTTACGTAACGTCTATAAATACACAACACTAAATCATTATCATCATCTGCATTTCGAAAAAAAACATTAATTCTAGTCCAGATATAAGCATTTGATTGCATACAACACTTGGTTAAGGTTAAAGAAGTCAAGAAAAACTGTTCTTTGATTCAACACAAATATATCTTAAAATACTTCTTTTAGTATATTTTTTAAAGCTTACTAATACATAGTAATTCCAGTTAGACAATATGATCAAAAATAAAGTGTTCCACAAGGAGGTGTACTTGGTTTCATACTACTATTCATTTAACTTAGATATTTGATTAGCACTTCCATTTTTAAATTACTTCGAAATCTACAACAATTTCATAGCGAAAAAGACAACACAACTGTTCGACTCCCTCACAGAGGCATCACACAGTTACCCACAAACGAACGCTCTTCTAAAAAGGTTCTTTGTAGAGTCGACGACGAACCACAGTAAACAATCGCGACCAGTCCTCGCCCGTGCCCCGCGTGAGCCGCGCGCGCTCTCGACACCATAAATGACCCAACAGGTGTCTGTGATACTAATTCAAATATCGAAACAAAAAAGAAACAAGATTCGTTCCTTCTTTTTTTAAATCCATTTTTTTCTCACCAAAACTTTTTTTTTATTAATGTACCGTTGTTGTGTTGCCGTTAACCGTGTATTGTGCTGTGAGATTCAAAGATCGAATGAACTGTTGTCGTGGAAAAAGGTTTTAGTTCGCATCTCGCGTGTATAGTTTTTTTGACGTTTGTTTGACGTTTCTGGCTGTATGGAAGAGGTTTGGATGTGTAACTTTTGACCTGTGCCAATAGTTTTTTTTTTGTTTGGATATTTTACTAAATACAACTCAAAAATATATATTTACTGTGTATGAATAGTTTAAGATACACTTGTAGAGTATAAAGTTAAAGATATAAGCCAGACGTCCTTACAAGGCTGAGCTCTGTGTCTCGTTGCAAATACTTGCAACAGTTGTTGCGTATGCATTTCATAATACAGCAAAATTTACTCTGCAAAGTTATTTTTGGAAAATATATTTTTAGATTAAAAAAAGATCACTTTCGTAAGCTTCCTAGTCAAAATTGAGAATTAACCCAAATAATGTAACGAGATTGAATTGAACCTGCAATCATTCAATCAAAGATACAAACCAATGGACTTACGAGCACTTTGATACAACATATAAAACTAGCTTAAAACTATGGTTTTATTTAACGAAAATTTGAATTATTTCCAAATATCTACGAATATAAGGGCCTTATTCTATATATCTGTCAGATAGTGCCATAGAAAACTAGTCAAAATTAAAAATATCAACATCATAACACAATTTACCTGGAACCTCTGATACTGGCCGTAAATAAACCCTTAATCTAGGTTCTAAACGACATTTGTGCAAAATTGTATCCAAATCTATACAGTTGTTTCTACATGTAAGAGCCATACATTACCTATTCAAACTCTTTTATAGATCAGCTCTGGAATTCATTAATCTATCTATCTCTGGATACAAATAATGTCAAATTCCTCTCTCTAGTGAACAATCAACTAATAGATAGTTTATTGGGAAAGACCGTAAGTCTAGAGCAATAACCGACCTTGAAAATTACAGCATGGAAACCATGAAATAACCTGTAATAAAACTCTTATCAACACCCGCATAATTATTAAGTATACATTCATTAAGTATGCTTACGTTATAAGTACATAGTATAGTACGTTAAATGTCACTTAATTTTAATGACAAATTGAAAACATTGGACTAGAAGGTCGAGAAATAATTTAGCAAAATTGTAGGTCAAATTATGTTATACTGTGTGTCATTTGTCTGTAAATATGTTCCTATTTTAGTTTGGAAATAGATACACCGTTTTTTATATAGTTTTGAGGATAATTCACTATAATTTATAACCGTGAATATACCATAATTTCGATATTCCCTTCTTTTCCCATAATGTAATGATTCAGGATTACTTGATAATTTTTTACGTCTCAAAACATACGTGGAAATAATATTTGGAATTATTTATATTTTTAAGTAACTTACGACTGAGAATAAAATCAGCCTTCATATAAATGAAAACTAAATAAATAAACATTAATTTAGTAACCAATAAACAAACTTAAATTGTGAATGAAACTACTAACCAGATAGTGCATTGAGCAATAACAAAAAATGTCAGGGTCTCCCGCCGATAATAAATTATTTCACGTTCAATATTGTGCCGGATATTGTCCTAATATTATGCGAGATTATAACTTAATCAATTCAAAATTTAACATTTTATGAAACACTACCGGTTTTTTATAATTTTTTCCTACTTAAATGTATTAAGAAGGATATTTCCTTAGATGAGTATTTCGCTTGCGAAAGGGTTGCTACATGCGCATTTTTTTTATTTTCCTTTCTTTAAGTATCTAATAAAAATGAGTACAGACTACAGCAAGCCGACCTACCTGAATCTGTAAAATTTGAAGGTTAAAAATCTATTGAAGTTCGACAGATAGTTAGTAGGTTGACAAGTAGGTTGATGTGCTACCATCTGTACTTGCGAAATAAGACATATAAAACTTACAACTACCACAAACCAATATTTACGATGTAATAAAGTGAGATTATTCGCAATTGGCATAGCAAAACCATGGATATATTTTCTGAAACAATGGCGTTAGAAAAACGGTAATGTTTATTAGAGATTTTTCATCCACAAACCCAGATATGGAACTTCTCGTACACAAGACACTTTTAAGTGAACTTGATAAGCTTTAGTAATAGTTCCGTCTAGTTACACTATTAAACTGCGTAGATACTCTTATGAAAAAAAATAAACCAATACTTGGCCCTATTAATGACAGCTTAAGAGTATAATCAAAAATTCTAAGAGGAATCTCATTTATTGCTTTAGACATTATACATTTTGTGTGCTTGTTCCAGATTAAGATTAAAGTTTCAGATAAAGTTTTAGACAGCTGATAGATACTGCCATAGAAAAGTGATCAAAATTAAAAACCGGCCAAGTGCGAGTTGGACTCGCGCACGAAGGGTTCCGTACCTCCGGTTTATTGTAGGGATCCCCTCAATATTATATTTTTTTTAATTTTCAGTATTTGTTGTTATAGAAGCAACAAAAATACATCATCTGTGAAAATTTCAGCTTTCTAGCTATCACGGTTAATGAGATACAGCTTGGAGGGAGACAGACAGACAACGAAGTCTTAGTAATAGGGTCCCGTTTTACCCTTTGGGTACGGAACCCAAAAAACCTTTCTATGGCATATCAGTCAGATAGGTAACTCCTACTGTATGTGGTACCCGTGAAACTGGACGTAGGAATTTTAAGGGTCCAGTTAGTTAGTCCAGTAAAGTTCTACATTTGACTGATATAATGTCATAGAAAAATAGTTAACATTAAAAACATATCAACTTTACCTGGAACTTGTGAAAACGTGTATTTAATCTATACTATCTATACTAATATTATAAAGCTGAAGAGTTTGTTTGTTTGTTTGAACGCGCTAATCTTAGGAACTACTGGTCCGATTTAAAAAAAATATTTGATTACTAGATAGCCCATCTATCGAGGAAAGCTATAGGCTACTTTTTATCCGGGTGCACGCAGAGTTCTCACGGGAAAGCGGGTGAAACCGCTGGCGGAAGCTAGTAAACATTTATTAAGCTCTAAAATATACTGAACACGGGAATATTCAACGAATGGCAACATTTGGCTCAATCCGCCGGTTACGTTCGCCTTATATTCGAGATGTGGGCAAACTGCATGCCACAATGGCAACTACTTGCGTGCGCGCAACACTAGTGATGCGAAACCAATACGATGTTCTACATTCAAATTATATCGTGGTCTACTTTTTTACATATTAGAACAATTTATCGATGACCAGTTCTGTTTGAATCAAAATGGAAATTGATTTCAGTTAAGTAAGACGTTAGTTTTTGAAATGGTCACTGCAACAGCTATTCAAAATTATAGTAATAAGAAACTTATTGAACTTCAACGTCGATATCTAGGAAGTTAATTCAAAGTTGAAAAATAAATAGTAAAAACACGTTTTCCGATTGAACATTTCCACAGTGCCATATCCATCCAAACAAATTGTGAAATATGGCTTGCATATCCAAAAAAATATTGTTAACCCAATAGTCATCATTGTCATAGACATAACGAACGTCATGTTCCAACCCTAAAACAAAACAAGATCACCACGTGACAGCGCAAATACCAATGATAAGCCAAACACGCCTCATGGATATACACGAGGCTCACGAGGCATATTTAACATTTTCTCAGTTCCCATCCCTCCAAATTTTGAATTTATATTCGACTTCAACTAGTGAAATATGGCTTGCATATCCAAAAAATGCTAAACCAATATTCATCATTTTCATAGACCCAACAAACGTCAAAAAAGCATTTATTCAAAGTAGGCTGAAAAACAGCACTTTTACATGACACAGCCCCAAAAATCCCTTGACTTCTTATGTATTTTTGATGTGAAGAAGAAGTGGCGCAACAACAACTCTAAGTCACATCACTAAAACTAAACGAGATCACCACGTGACAGCGACTATGCAAATACCAGCGATAAGCCAAACATGCCTCATGAATATACACGAGGCTCATGACCACACATTTGTGGTTTGACGGACACATACGCTTATAAGTCCTCTGGCCCACTAAATACATGGTTACCCTAGTTTGAAATAGTTTGCGATGGTTGGTCTAGTCTAAATAGTTTCTGAAGTACCTAAGTTTAAGGTTTGGTACTGATATGCAGATGTTACTATGCATTTTCTATGAGGAATTCTATATGCGGAATAGGTTGTAGTATGACTTTCTTAATTAGAAATGTTAGTCTCAAATTAGGTGTAGGGTGAAAGATTTAATGTTTTCGATAAACCTTGATTTGGTCATATACATATAGAAAACATAAACATCTAAATATTTGTGCTTTCTGCTCTTATTCGTAGGATAATTCTGTAGTCAAATATACAGAATAATAAAATCTCAATATCGATATCGACGTAACATCCCTAAAACGCAGACCAAATTGTTCTCAGATTCTCACAAATCCAAAACTCCTTCACGATATTTCTTACTACCAAAAATCACCTAACATGACACCTGTTCTAGTACAATACTATTTATTGCATTAAGAAATCTAAAGTAAAAGTAGTTCTTAGGATCATTCATATGCGCCCACGCAGCGCCCACGATTGGCCGTCGATCGTTGACCAATGCTGGCCAAAAACATCACCTACGACTGTCGATGTTTATTGTCGCTTTCATAATCAATATGATCAATATATTTGAAGTTTTTTGTGGGTTCTGTAGAATAAAAAAATAATATTATATTTATATAATGCTTATTTCAAAGTCATAATTTCTTAATCAGTGAAAGATTTTTTTTATAAATAATATATTTTTATTGATTATTATTTTATAATGTATTTAAGTGTTTCAGAATGAATTATTTAAATTAAATTTTAATGGTGATTGGTAGAGATAATTGATGCAAATTAATAAAGTTACTACTGACGACGCAATTAACGTGGCTATATAAACAGATTTTAAATTATCTTATTAATCTAATTATATTATTTTAATAAACCAAACCAAATTAACGACCTGCAACTTATAATTTAAGCTCTTTGGTTAAGGAAAGCACCAACATCTCAGGTCTGAGTGTGTGGGTTCGATTCCAGGTCACTATAATAACATTTAAGCCTTTACATAATATTAGTTTTGATTTCGAAAGGTAACGAATTTCACACGACATTCGGTTTATGTAAACCAGAAAATCGCCAAATTATCACAGGTTTATGAAACGGCAAAGATCATCGGTTGACTAATCTGGCATGCAACCAATATGTTAACTTTAAAGCTGTGCATAAAGGTGCGTAAGAGCATTGTTATCTTAGACACCTAACTTACAATACATACTCGTAGGTAGCAACCTTACTAAATAGAGCAATACTAAAACTTAAGAGGTAAAATACATATTCACGCAAGTTCCCAAAAATGCTAAATCTGAGCATAGAGATAGACCATGTTTATGAAAATACAAAATGTCCCTAAATGTCCTCCTTTTGTTTTTGTCGGTTAAAATAAAAAAGATGGTAAAAAATTTAATTAAACCTTCTGAAGTAGGCATTTTCTATTCTAAAGTAGATTAAAATTGAAAGAACAGTAGAAGCTTATAGTTAACGTCGACTATAAACGAGATAAGTACCAAATATAATAGTACATTTCGTGTATTGTCTATACGAATATCGTGACACTGCCATCGTTACCGGCTAGCAGTACAACGTGCATAGTTTTCATTATTGGCATAGTTTTTGCCGCCATTTAATCGTATGGAGCACATGAATAGTTGGCAAGGTATCATTACACCGGCACGTTCCAATACTTTGCCGCTGTGTTTGATGTGTGGTACAAGTTAGAAGAGATAAGCGAGTGAATAAACTTAGTATTCATAGTAAAAAAATATATATTAACAAAACAGTACGCATGAGCGAGCTCTTGTGAGAATTAAAGTTATCTACACTGATATTAATTTTTATACATTAACAAATTTTGGAAATTGGAAAGATTTTTATTTTAGATACACTCAAAAATTACTAGACTTGTGTCAATAATTCCATTCAACATAGGTACAATTCATTTGGTTGACATTACCCATTCTTTTTTAAGTCCCTAAAAAACCAATATCAATATTGACAAAGCAATAAACCAGAAGATATCTTTCACATTATAATTAACCAACTTTAAAAAAAAATTTTTTCGAGAATTATTCAAAATATCCAAACCGCAAAACCTTAACACTTGCACCACACAAACCCAGAGGCAGATTATAAAGAACACGCATTGTGGAACCTCATTCAAGTATAAGGCGTTAACGTTACAAAATTTACAAGTGCACTGATGCAACGCGCCAATGACGTTGTTGCATGCTACAGGTATTCAGATTGACGGACCAGGTCGATGTTCTAAAAATGTTTCATGCACTTGATCGGATTTTTTGACTGAGACAATGAATATTTTTTTTTTGGTGTGCAATAGGTCATGGTTCAGAATGATTGAGGCTAAAAGCCTGCAACTTCTTAGTGACTTTTCATCATCTTCTTCTTCTTTCATCATCTTCTTTCCCTTAAACAACCTAGCAATTTTTTGTTTGAGCTCTTTCTCAAAAATATCTATCGTTTTTTGGTCGTCCATTTCCTGTGTAGTACATCTACATTCCTGCTCAATGCCATAATGACTTGTCTTTTCATTTAATTGAAGGAATAAACAGAGCTCATATCAACCTAGAAACTGAGCCGCTACTGAGAATGTAGGTACACATAGAACAACTAAAATATTTCTGCAATAAAATGGCAAGCAACGGGCAATGAAATCGCAATGTGTAAACGGGCCCTTATTGATGCTTTAAATGCATATAGGTAATTTCTTTGCACTGCCTCATCGCCTCACATCCCTATGTATTTCAAAATATAAATAACGTGTATACTCCTAAAATATAAGGTCATTGTCCGTGACTGGACATTGGTGAGGGTGTACCTGGATCAATAAAGTTGCGTGCCCACTAAAGGGTGGTGGATTTGAATAACCAAGTAACTAACGCGTATTTGAATATTTTTGTAAGTGTGAATCATGCAGAAGTACTTACGTATGTACTTAAGAAATATTAAGCTATAAATAGATCATGTTTTATTAATTCAAATGTGATTCCAAAATAGGTTTTCTTTTAATAATTTTCAATGAAGACGTGACTAATTATTGAATACTAGTTTGCCTATTTTTATTGTTAACGTTTCAAGTAGTATTCAAAAGGACAAACCAATAAACACAGTTTATTATTTTCACTTACGCATATAACTCTTTTGTTCGACTATAATAATGACATAAACCTCATTCGATTGTTCATTCAAATTGCGAACGCAATAAAAAAACAATTAAGAAATTGTTAATTGTCAAATCAAACGCCCACTGACCGCTTTAGGTTATCAATTAAAATTACGAGGATAATAATTTTAAATTTTAAACCCAATTTAAGTAAAAAGACGTAACTGCAGACTTACGTAATCGAAATCCGACTTTATTCCCAAAGAATTTCAACTCAATTTTCTTTGAACGAATCTTGTTTCATTGTCAAAAGGTGTTCTAAAAATAACGCTAAAAATTGTTTTCAGGCTTCTTAATGAGTGCTTAAGTGTTAGTGAAGTGTCAAAACAGTGACATGTGTTCTGTGTAGTTAATATGACGTGAGAGGACATCAGCCAGCATGTATCGGCCGAATTTCTATGAAAGCACGTGCTTCAGGTGTAACGAGATTGTGTATCAAGTGGACCGGGTGGGCCCGCTGAAGGATTTCACCTTCTTCCACAGTGGTTGTTTTAAATGTGCTGTCTGTGGCACTAAGTTGACTTTGAAGGTGAGTTTTCTTCTTGTTTATGTTTTATTTTTTGTCTGTACTGTAAATACCTACTTACTAATACTGGTTTCAATGAAAGGATGCTCGGCGTCTGTTTACATTGTAATAATTTGATAGGGAAAAAATATAGAATGCTGCGAAAGTATGCTCGAGTTCTATGTTCGTTTAAACCAGTATAAGTTTAAACCACAAGAACATAAGCTGAGTCTTCGTTAACAAATAGTTTTTTGTGTCGATGAATCCCATCAAGACTAAAATATCTGCTCAATCTAGGTTATCACCAAATTACTCATCAATCTCTGAACTTTCCACATTTGACTCAAGCGTAACCTCATACAAAAATCTTAGCCAAATTGTATTGAGACTAAAATAATCCACAACCATTCGTGTAAACAAAACGGTTTTACCAAAGAAACCTGTTTACCGTAATATTGTATTAATAGTTGGAAGACAATGACGTTATTTCCTAGCCCCCAGTCAGCCTTGATACTCCGTATCTTAGTGACCTTCAGTACCAGTTGGTATTTGCTTGACCTTGCAACATCTTCCAACTTTTTGTTCAACTTCAGCAATAAAAAGACATTTGTATAATCTGTTCTATGTTTAATTAAATAAAGTATATTTTCTTTTGTTTTGTTTTTGGAGTATATTAATGGATTATGTTAATTTGTAGCTCTATTTTAAGGGAATAGTCGTAAAATTCTAAATAGGTTATCAAAAAAGATGTTTCGTTTTTATTACAACTTCTGTTGATAAAGTTCTAAGAAATGTTGATTAAATGAAATGAAATAATGATATTATTTAGGTACCATGATTAGAACTCAGTACCTATTTAATTAACCGTTAAATATTTTGCTACACATTTTGCTTAATAAAAAGAATATTTCAAATATGAATTAATATAGCACATTGTGGCACACAGTCCTAAATTAGGGAAACTTATATTCAGTAAGTACTGATATATAGGCTGGCTATTACCTAGATCAAAGATTAAGCAGTAAGCATTGCCATCCAGCGTAGCAATGCTTCCAGCCTTTTGGGCACGCTCCCGGTCGACAGCGATGGGGAGGAATTTTTTGACGCTTTTTAGTTTTTATTTCTTAATTAAAGTTTCTTTTGTAATAGAATAAATATGTTGCAAATATATGTAAATTCGTACTGATGTATAGCTCTATTTAACATTTTTATCGCAAAGTAGAACAATACAACATACATAAATATAAGAGAGAAACGTGGCCTACAGACAAGATCCGTTGTACATACGTCAATAAAATTAACCGCACAAGATGAATATGCAAAATGTAGTTAGCAGAAAAATGTCGTAGAATAGACATGAGGTTCAGGCATTATCCTAATTAACAGTTTTACAAGAAATTGTTATTTAAATCGGTGATTGTTTAAGACTAGAATGCGGGAGGGAACCTTTAAAATATTTCACCGCATTTCTAGTTTCTACTCTCTATTATTTTATTTTTTCTTCCAAATTTGCACCACTTTTTAGGGTTCCGTACCCAAAGGGTAAAACGGGACCCTATTACTAAGACTTCGTTGTCTGTCTGTCTGTCTGTCTCCAGGCTGTATCTCATTAACCGTGATAGCTAGAATGCTGAAATTTTCACAAATGATGTATATCCGTTGCCGCTATAAGAACAAATACTAAAAATTAATTATTAATTAATTGTAAAATTGTACCAAGTAACTCACACTTGACCATTCCTATTGTATGTACTTTTTAACCGACTTCCCAAAAAGGAGGAGGTTCTCAATTCGACCGTATCTTTTTTTTTTTTTTATGTATGTTCACCGATTACTCGAAGATGGCTGGACCGATATTCAAAATTCTTTTTTTGTTTGAAAGGGTGTTCTTCACAGGTGGTCCCATGGTAAGGAGACCAGGATCTGATGATGGGATCCTGGAGAAATTGAGAGAACTCTTCAAATTTCGTACGCTTTTTTACGTCGATGATACTATAACAGTCGGCCCGACTGTCACTGTGGGTGGGTATGGGTATTAAAGATATAGTTTTATTTTAGAGCCGAAAACTGAAAAGCATAAAATAAAAAAACTTTTTCAAAAAAAACAAAACCGACTTCACAAAAAAACACTGAAAGGGATAAAAAAATAAAACTTTTCACATGGCTCTAGAAGTCGGTGGCAAAATAAACACATTCAACAGACCTGCAGACACCGACTTCTAGAGCCATGTGAAAAGTTTTGTTTTTTTATCCCTTTCAGTGTTTTTTTGTGAAGTCGGTTTTGTTTTTTTTGAAAAAGTTTTTTTCATAGACGGTGCGGAACCCTTCGTGCGCGAGTCCAACGCGCACTTGGCCAGTTTTTTTCTTTTTATTACTATATCGATTTTTTTCTTTTAATATGTCCATTCTATTCTTGTATTTTCCTTGTTATGATAAAAAAACTATTTTATATTTTTAGCATTGAATAAGCACTTCGTATTATAAATAGGTCGTAATGTCTTATTAATTCCTGACCAGCTTTATGAAAGTTATTTTCCTCTTGCGTCAGAGACCACTTAGGCATGCAGAGAGATTACAATCTGACTATAATTCCTAGGTTTAATACTTTATGTCTTTCTTTAGTTCCTGTTTGCTACGTTGTTTGCAACTTTGTAGCAGTTAAAGAGGTTGTATTTAGATTTCAAATAACTATTTAAGGTCATATCCTAGAGAATCCTACATATTCCTTGCAAAAAATATACCATAATGAAGTATACAGAATAGAGTTTTTTTTTAATACTTAACGATAATTTATAAAAAATGCAACTAATAAAAAACACAAGATCACATTGAGATTAAAACGTAAGTATTTTCTCACGCTGTAAGTAAATAAGTAGGTATAACCAGGTATAACGTCTAAAGAAACAATTCAACAATTTTTACATCCGAGGTCAAGGGAATTAAAACAAAGTTCATGTAATAAATACATATTTGCACACGTAGTGGTACGGCTATAAATTATTTGTAAACAAATAATGAGTCATTACGAGTGGGGATGTGTTGCAGTGCGTCATACGGCCTTATTCCGTTAATATTATAATGGCACTTATAATAACAAAGCAGATACGATATTGTTCATTCTTGTAATCATACATAGCTGGCTGAGAATAATAAAATATATATGAAATATCTCGTCAAATGTTGCAATATATTTAACACTAGCTTCCGCCAGCAGTTTCACCCGCTTTCCCATGGGAACTACTGCACGTACCCGCGATAAAAAGTAGCCTATAACCTTTCTCGATAAATGGGCTACCTAACACTGAAATAATTTTTCAAATCGAACCAGTAGTTCCTGAGATTAGCGCGTTCAAACAAACAAACAAACTCTTCAGCTTTATAATATTAGTATATGTAGATTTTTCAACAGTTTAAAGTCTAGCTAGGCCTGTACATTCCTGATCAAATATATGGTACGAGTATCTACATAGCTTGAAGTTATGTACCAGTTACTGACCAGTGCTTCATTAGACCTTATAGAGGTTCATTCGACAGTTTAAAAAATAGTAGTAGTAGTAATAAAATTGTCTCTGATAGTTTTAAAAAGCCGGCCAAGTGCGAGTTGGACTCGCGCACGAAGGGTTTCGTACCGTCGTCCGTTTATTGTATGAGAACCATAATATATATTTTAATTTTTAGTATTTGTTGTTATAGCGGCAGCAGAAATATATCATTTGTGAAAATTTCAGCTTTCTAGCTATCACGGTTAATGAGATACATCCCGGAGACAGACAGACAACGAAGTCTTAGTAATAGGGTCCCGTTTTACCCTTTGGGTACGGAACCCTAAAAATGAATTCATTCATAGCACAATACTACGAGTTGTCCTTGTCACAATTATTTTGCGTCTCGCTCTCTCCCCCTTACGACGTAATTTATGTATGACCTGTCTGTCGTTCGGCTCAATAACGACAGACATATCCTGTAGTTTAGTCTTCATAAGGAACTCATTAACAGTTAAGTATGAATGAACGATACGGTTAGTCTAGGAGAATATGGTCGTAGCGCCATTACGTCCTTATTAGATTTTGCTCGCTTCGTCGTATGCATGGAGTTGGTACTTTGGACAACTAATAAATTTTGTCTCCTGTGGGACGGTTGTATCAAGCGCATGATGCAGAAAACTGTATACTTCTGGACATGGCACGCATCGTCAGGAGGTTTATCTCTATAAAGCCCTGACCGCCGCGCCGGTAGCTTAGACCATGTTCCAGATACCGATGGGAGACTATTTTTTAAGTTTTTTATTAATCAAATATTTAAAAATGTTATCTATGACATTTTAAAATATTTGATTGATAAAAATCTAAATTGAAAAAAGTCTAATAAATAAATACTTACAGAAAAAATTGTCTGTAATATAAAAAAAAAAATAGGAACGTTATACGTGATAGATAGCTGGTTTACTGGTTTCACTCGCGTTCAAAGCACTCGGATAAAAATTTGCCTAAAATGGTCTCCATGAAACCATCTTTCTTTGTGTCCAACCAAATCAGTTCAGTAGTATAGAGGAAGATGATGACATACAAACTCTCTTTCTCATTATAATATTATTAAGGATTCCGTTGCATATAAACATATACGCCCTTATTCGGTTGAGTTAGTGTTTACACACGTTTGTAACTGTTCAGTTAATGTAACAGTTTGATGTGTTAGCGATAATTAACAGTTAGGTACACTTTGTTATGGGAATTGTTTGTTATGGGAGGTGCCTTTGTAGTAAAGTAGGTGAGTTTTGAATGTATGATGGTGTGATCGTTATTATAGGATATAATACCTAATTAATTGTCAGTAGTTTCAAGTCCCTAAGCTACCGTGAAAAACATGAGGGTGAAAATATTAGGGGTCTGAAATGAGTGAGACCTTTCAACACGTAAGGGCAGGTGTCATGAGGGGCCCGAAACTCGAAAAAATCTAAATCAAAATTTGCTCATCCGTACGAGACCTACGATGCCGCAGACAGACTCAATATAGAGACATTTATAATACGAATTAGTAATACTGGTAACAACAAAATGGTAGAAAATTATACATTAAGCTGACAATACATAGTTCTATTATATACATATACAACGTATAATTCAATGAAAACATTCACTTTGTCACAAATTAACTGTCCATATCGCTCTGTCTGTGAAATCTTTTGAAAAAATACCATTATATCTTGACCCTTCATTTGTTTCATAACCACGACTGTCAAGGATCATTTTATATTGGCTTCGCTCTATTGTATTACCTATAATTTGTGTAAAATGAATCAGCTTCACCAATAAAAGAATAAAAAGGCTACGTAATTTGACATTTTATTTGTATTCTGGTTTTGAACAGATAGGTAGGTAGTGTAGGTACCTATATTTTTGTGGATGAATGGCATTTGGAGTTTTTGAATTGAATGTTTAAAAACACAACACTCGTATTAGTTTCATTTCCTTACCGTCAATATCGACATGACAAATGAGTGGCGTTGCAAAAATTAGCCGAATTTAGCCTAAAATTTTTGAATGGCTTTCCATGTAGTGACTTGGCGAGTTTTTCAAGTACCGAGTTTTATTGCAACTTTTCAGTTTAGCGCAATTAATTTACATTAATACCAGTAAAAACTCTTCTCCAAAACATCATGCTTATGCATCATGATTACCAGGGGGAAAAAATAAATAAACATTATGAAAAAAAAACATCATTATCATCTTCTTACTTGTATAACCATTTTTTAACAACATACAACCGTTTAACTCCTTATTGATTATACTATAATCCCCAACTAGCTTGACGTTTCAAGAGAGCTTTTATAGGCCTATTTGAAATAAAAAACTTTTGATTTGATTTGATTTGATTCAACTCTGCTCTGGCGCGATTAAAACTGTCGTAATGATGACCTAATAACCTCTAATTTCTTCTTCTCCAGACATACTACAACAACCAGCACTGGACAGAAGACAAGGAGGTGTACTGTTCGAGCCACGTGCCGAAGATCGGACCAGGTCACCTGGACAACTCCTCGGTGGGGATCCGCAGTGCGCTCAATGTGCCCAAGAGCAACAACTATGTCAACGAGCAGATCAGAGGGTTGGCAAGGAACAGTCATGATAACGAATGTGAGTATATTTTGTTTTAGATGGAATGTTCTGGAAAACATCTCTGGAATAGTCTATACCTACTGATATGCTGAAATATTTTTGTTACTTGCTTGAATACGCTAATCTCGGGAACTAAAGTATTCAGTCGTAGACAGCCCAAGTATTGAGGAAGGCTAAACGCTTAGTTCGGATGCGCGAAGTAATTTTTGGGAACTTAGGTAAAACCGCTGGTTGGTTGATGTTGATGAACCCGTGATTTTCCTATCAATTTATTTTTCTAAAGGGAGTCACCTACGGGAGAACATTATTTAGCAGAAAGTTTGAAATCAGAAAAATCAGTTCACATTTAAATCTAGCTAAAACTCAATCTATTTATAACCTTCTTAAGAACAAAACAAATAAACAACAAAATACACAAAAAAGCGCAGCTATGCACAGTGGTCAACAAACCAGGACAATGCCATCGTGCAAGGGCATCTATTGTTTAAGTGCAGTCGGATATCAATCACACAATGGTCCGAATCACCGGCTGCCAGTCAATCATTCAATTGGTTATTCAATCGCTTTTGTCTTGCCTGTTTGTTAATAGTTATAAAAATAAATAAGCATAATGTTCTTACTCCAACCATTCATGTGTAATCGACTTACTAAAGCGAATAGCATCACCAAAAATGGCTGTCAAATCGCCATTTTGATCAATGGGTGGCAATTTCACGGCTGGTTATGGTTTGGTTATTATCATAGTTATAATCAAATGTTGCACATCCCAAATTAATTTTATATGGATGTTTTAAACTTACACTGTCAAAAATCCACCTTTCTTCCTTCTGTACCAAGGCCAATTAAACTTTTTCAAACAATCCGAAACCTTGGCANTTTTTTATCCCTTTCAGTGTTTTTTTGTGAAGTCGGTTTTGTTTTTTTTTTAAAAAGTTTTTTTGTGACGAACTTTTATACGTGTATAGTCACGGGCAATGTGGTGACGAACTTTTTTGTGTGTTGTTGTATTATTTGTTTGTTGAAGTACACTTTACACAAAAATTAAACAACAGTATGACGAACTTCTTTGGTACAGACAACAGCAGGTCCAATCAAACATTAACCTTCCACTATTGTGATAAGGTTGAAAATCTATTGCGGAAATTTGACAGATTGTGGTTACCCCATAAAAGTTTGTCACAAAATATTTTTTTCTTTTGTCACAGATGAGCTGTTAAAAATAGCGCCGTCCTGGGTGTCGACACTACTCATACAATGCGCCGCGGGTACGCTCGGCGGCTTCACTACCACGTTCCTGACCAACCCACTGGATATTGTACGAGCTAGGTTGCAGGTCAGTTTCGAAGTCGAAGTCAAAGTCGTTTAAAGATAGTTCACATAATTCAATTAGCAGTTTTTCTCGTAACAAATTACTTTGGGCAGCCATTTTCATCACTTCACTTCACAAGAGCGCGTGACTATCTCGATAGGAAATCATCTGATGACCCCTCCCGCTGTGGCGGTGACAGCGGAAGGGAGTGTCAGACTTTTACTGACTAAAACCCACCGTGTTCCTTCGGGAGCCCTTTGTCTGCCAGGGCCGCGGTAACTCTTTCGAACAATTCCGCAGCCCCGGCAGGCTCTGGCGCAAGTGGGCCCCGCAGGGGCTGATTTATCACCCTAATTTGAGTAGACGTGTTTTTCAACATTCGCCACTTGTACACATATTTTAGACAATCTAACGGGTCTTCCTCACGATGAATTCTAAAGGTTTACGTCCCACTCGTCACCACGGTCGATGCAATTCGGCCGAAACGTCGGGAGAAAAGAGGTATCGTAAACCTTTATAAGTCATCGCGAGTAAGACAGGAGTTACACGATCAGTCTGGCGTCATTCTGGCATCAGCCTCAGACTGACGAAATACTGACGAAAGACTGACGGACAAAAAACACGGTACATTTTGGACCATCAGTCCGTCAATCAACCGGTTACACGATCATTCTCCCATCATTCTGGACCAGACTGATGGAATTGACTGACGCCAGATTAATCGTGTAACTCCTGTCTAAGACCCGTTTGTTTGTCTAATATTAAGTAAACATTTTTGAGTCTGATTTTTTTCACAGGTTGAAGGCGTAGGCACCATGAAAGACATATTCAAGACCTTATGGGCGGAAGAAGGCCTCCTAGGACTGTACTTCAAGGGTTTGTCAGCACGCCTGGTCCAGTCCGCCTGCTTCTCATTCAGCATAATCCTGGGTT
>NWSH02000210.1:2986923-3009090 GCA_002382865.2 Heliothis virescens
TTTTACCAATTGTAGTTAAGAAGTGACTTAAATCTTTTTTCCGTTCCCTGAAAAAAAGTGGCTTAGGGCAATCTGTATTAAGCGACATTTATCTTCTTAATTTAAGGTCCGTTTTATATGGTATAAGCATCAACACCTCGACGTTTTCAAATTCATTTAAATTAAGTTTACTCCGTTCCAATAGCTGAAGAGGTTTTGTTTTTATGAATTTTTTTCGGAAATTTTAAACTTTAAATGGCTCTCCTGTAAAGTTGCAAAAATGTCGCTTAAACCAAATAGCCTTTCCACCGTCGATATAATCCTTATAACATGAGTTTTTCGTCGGTCAAGTCAATTTTATGATACCCACTCACAACTCCTTTCTACCTGGTCTGACTCACCAACTGACATTTCTATCAATGACCGCCTTAAATGTCGCAGATCGTTTTGTATTCTATACTATATGCTGTTGCTCTTGGTTTCACTTGCCTAGGAAATGATTTATCATAGTTTATTCACCCGGATGAAAATTGCATGCCCTATTAGGACTCGTTTCAAATAGGAACCAAATGTGTTAAGGCTTTTCGTAACCAAGAGATGAAAATAGAGTGTCAAAACGCAAACGCGAGTGATCCCACGGGACGCAAGCCAAACCACTCACGGAAGATAGTTTAAAAAATAATTTGAGAGAATAATTCGCCCATTTGATTCGAACGTGTAGGCTTTTATTATCTTCTAGACCTAATACTATCAAGCTTAACCACAGATTTCTGCAATATTTTCTCACGATCACATTACAGGCCTACAATAATTATGAGCAGTTTATGATCAATATTAGCTTATGTTTCAGTATCTTAATCATAGTTTATGATGTCGTCCACCCACGATTTAAATACACCCTTTCCTTTATTAACTTTAACGGTGGGATATCCTAATGGGATTGGTTCTACAAGATAATAGCAGGTTTAAGGGCTTTCACTTCTTCAATATGAGATTTCATAAGTAGACCTAGACTTTTTTGGCATGCAAATTCTGCGACTACCAAATCCTGAAACTATAAATCTACAGGCTAGCCAGAAGTCAGGAAGTTTAACAACCAACCATACTAATCGGTATCACATATCCCAGGTAACTGGGTTATGGAGGTCAGATAGGCAGTCGCTCTTCGTAAATCACTATACTTTCAAAACCAAATAAATAGGAGCCCATTGTAAGACACCAGTGTTCAAGTTGTGGAGATGGTAAGGTTGACTAATTTGGAACAAGCAGCAATGAAACGGTTAATAGTTCTTTACTTTAGGAGCGATGACTATATTCTATTCAGGTACCGATTCCTACCAAAAGTAGTCAGCGAACAAAACAGCGATAAAATTGGAACTATGGCTCACACGTCAATCATATATGGTCATTACTGAATCCGAACACCAATGGTGGCCGCCCATACATGGTGGCACGACCACCTTTGTCAAGCATGTGGGAAGATTTTCTTAGTTACGTAATCATTGTACTGTTACTGAGGAGTGGGAGACGGTGGTAGACCCAGTTCTTTTGCCGGCAAAAACAGGTAATTGTAGCTAGAAATTACGTAGTAAGCGAATCTTTCCCATGAATGAATCTGGCGGGACGGTTTATGTGAATATCATTCATAAGTTTTCCCTTGTACATGAGGTTGTTTCTTGTGCTCAAGTGATTCATTTTGTTTGGATTTGGTCGCTTGTAGCGTTAATTGCTCATGTCACGGCTAACAGCTAATGTAATTAACATTATTAGGGTTTAGCCTTACTAGAGCCTCAAAAGGCTGACTTTGATTTACACCTTCATAAAGTAATGACGCCCTTCATGAATCTATATACCTTTTCGCGCTCCAAAGTAGAAAAAGAAAAACGAAATAATCTATATATCTACTCAGGCTATAGATATATAATTTTTTTTTTTTTGTGTCTTTGTAACCTAATGGATCCCAAAAGTATTGAACCGATATTATATTTTTTTCTTTCACTTTTAGGAAGCTACTCTATACCCGGGTGCAAACGAAAAACGTCTAGTAACCGATCAATTATGAACTGCTTTCACTCTTATTTTTGGAGAAGCTCGTCTTTTAAGATGTCAATCCAGGCTCCATATTATGGAGTCCGAATGCATACAATGGGCAAGCGTTACGTGCTGAATAAAACATAATATGACCCAAAGCGAGCGGATGGGCAGTGATCGAGGCCGAGTGTCCTTTCTTTGGCCTGAGCTGGTGAAAACCGGACATTACAACATTGGTTGTATTATTCCTTATTGTTTGTAAGAGGAGATCATAGTAACGTATGTACCTGGTTTATTAAGTTACGACAGTAAATAATAGATAATGATGATTAACTGGACAAAGTTCATTTGACTGCACATTTTTCATTCATTCACCTATGCGATATTTCATTTATTATAGTCAGATTGTTTTTCCAACTCTTACTTACTGTACCTTCTGTGTCTGTATTCATTTAGAGAAATGTTTTAAAGCTTATAAAGGTCTTTTTAACGGTCTTTTATACTTCCCGGTAGCTTCACAAAAATCATCCTGTACGGCATTTTTTTTTCAATGCAGTTTAACTTCAGCATTCATAGTAATGCTGCAATATACAAGTATTGCACTGGACGTACCTCAGATCGGTGTCAGCTATGAATGGCAGTGTCGGGTGTTGCACGGCCTTGCGCCCACGCAGCGTGCCCGATACCCCGCTATTGTACGTGGGATTGGACATCTTCGGTGTGCAAGAAAACGGGATTTATACGTCCTTTGTAATGTCTTTGTTGTCGGTTAGTTTTCTGAATGCGACACCTGTATTCTAAGTTCAGAGGTGGTAATGTTTCAGTGTATAACTGTTTCAGTTGAACTAATCAACTCGCCTTACCTTCCCTCGGTAGCAAAACCTTCCTCATGAGTATCTCTACCAGCCTACAGGTGAAAACCCCGTGAAAATCGGTTTAGTAATTTTTGAGTTTATCGCGAACGGGCAGATAGGCGGACATGCTAGAGGACTCTGTTTAAAATGATGACGAGAAAACTATCCATGATAAGTAAAATCAGGGTGATCCGCAGTATTACTGAAAAACTATGCAACTAGTAACTCGCCAGGCTTATAATTAAGCTTTGGGAATCAACCAATCAACAACTTACTTAGGTACTTCAGGTGTGTGTAGCCAATGACTAGTTCGAACCATAAACAAGCAAACATAACCATAACTTTCGTAATCAAATAAATTGTTCAAAATGACAAGATAACACTTAAAAAATAACAACTAACGAGGCCTTGGTAATACTTTTACTTTCAAACAATATAATTTTGCAGCGTCACTTAAATACCCTGTTTCCGTCCCATTTCCCCTTATGAAAGCTCTGAATTGTGAGAAAGAGATAACAGATCTGACTGTCAGTGCGGAAGGTTTTATCGTAAGGAAGAAAAGGCAACAATGGGATAGTTGTATAACGTTAGATTATAAAGTTGCAAGCATAGATGACAGGTATGTTGCGAGATGTGCAGTCATCATAGACAACACGTTTTTCTTGCAAAGAGAAAGGCTATTAAAAGGGTTTGAGTACAATTTCATTGTTCCGTATAGTTTATCTTAATTGTCATCTTGTTAACTGGTGTTTTATTAGGTAACTGATACAAACGTTTGTTAGTTTAACACTCCGTAAAACACTAATAAAACCCTACTAAGTTTTATTAACTAAATTTTATGTGTTTTATATAAAAATCTTTAATGTCTCGTTTAGTAGATTTTACGAAAATTACCATCTTCTCCTCTTGCCTCTTTATAATAAACAGTGTTACGATTAGAAAGAAAAGTGAGATGTTATACCAATAAACTTAAGCAAAACTATAAATCATTAGCGTAATGCAACATAATTTTATTTTAAACTGTTTGAAGACGATTAGCTCACGCGACTGAAATTACAAACGCCATTAAATTTGTCCAGATGGACAAGTGAAAGCTATATGCCAGTAAAAGTATTAGAAATTAGCGATCATTCATAACAAATCATACATTTATGTATGCTCTTCATAAATCACTGCGATTGCATGAGAACACATCATACACACTTAGTATATAATTAATTGTGCGAGACTACAATCAAGATATTTATGATACATTTAAATTAAATGTATCGCCAGACGCCATTTGTCACGAACAATTTTAACTGTCCACTCTATTTGATCAACTTGTCAGACATCTTTGTACATGATTTATTTATTATACCGTTTTGTGAATTCTACTTTAATTCCCAAATATGTGTGTTGTATTATAAAAATACAAAATGTAGTCATAAATTACGATCATCAATAATTAACTTGTAACAATAAGTAACCTGGCAACTCACCGTTAATTCGCGCCAAAATATTGACAGATGTTCACATTAATCACGGCCACAGATAAAATGTAATCGAAACTTTTATCCAAAAAGGTTGAATGCTTACAAATTATGTTGTTTTAATTCGACTAGGTAGATATTTGATTACAGTGTTTTATACTGGGGCTGCTAGGTCTAATTAGAACATCAATTACCACGTATTAAGACGTCTGGGAAAATGTTGCCAAAAACTTGAATCATTTTGAAAAGGCTGGTGACCCGGTGACCTTCTGTACTGCCAGTTCCCACGTCTGTGTATATTAAAAATACCGTAACATTATTCAACACAATGATTAACTTTTAGGTCGTCGAGATAAGCTTTACTTAATTCACACTGAGAAATAGAAATGTATTATTTTATCTCATAATTTCATCTTTAGCATTAATAGATCTTGTAATCTGCCATTTTCTGGTAAAAAACCGGAACCTATTCTTGTGGTTAGCTATAAATTAAAATACCTTTGTAGGTAGGTTTTTTGAATTTCTGCTTTTTGGATCTTACTAAAGAACGGGAAACAGTAAATACACCTACTTGTACATTCTGACAAGATAGAACGGCTCTACTGAATGCTACTTCCACTTTCAAAATAAAGATTTCAATCATTCTTCTAACTTCACAAAAGAATCAATTTTATTCACTGGACATAAAGCCGCAAAATTGAACTAATAACCATCGCAAACCAATTTAAATTATGACATTATCTGCAATCGACTCTCATTAGGTACAGATTATGATTGCCCAATCTAGGCTGAACGGAATGTTCCTTTGCCTGACTTAAATTAATTGTAGCTACCACTTTATTATCAAAGTATCGCAAAAAGCATTATATCCACTTCGTAGTTTAGATATTAAAGTGGAATGGTAATATAGGTAGTTGGTAAACATAATAAATCAGGGACTGTCGTAAGACTATCTGTAATGGCTACTGTATACAATGGTGCGTTAGTTCCAACGACTGTTGCTTCATTCCAACGAGATCCTACTTGGGTAGTACAGACGACAGCACATCAGATTACCACAATCTGTCCTCTGCAATAGATTTTCAACCTTATCACAATGGAGGTAGGTTAATGTTTGACTGGTAAAATTTGACAGATTCGTGTACGTTGATCAGCTGTCGTCTGTACTTGAAGACATTATAGCGACCGACATAGGTATACCCAGCTAGTTACATGTATTGGTAGGTAAACTTATCTAGGGAAAACTGGTTCCTAAAGCAATCTCCAAAAAGTGGATATGTCTTTTAGTAGACGGAGTTTTTATAAAAATAAAAATGCCTTGTCTATTTATAAGTTCAGCAATCATTTATATCGACTATCAAGCTTTTATATCAATTTTAGGAGCAATTTTAGGAGCTAGAATAGCTCCCGGCAATTTTTTTGTCGTCACAGAACATCGAGTCACAGCGCAGGATCAATTTTTAAATGTTAGTTGGTGAAAGACTTGCAAAAGGGATGTAGTGGCGCGATTTTATACTCAGAATTTAGTTGCAGACCGTTATTAACTTTTGCGAAAGCTGTACCTACATTTCAAAGAAAATACGAATGCTTGACGAGAAACTGAATTCTCACAGCTTCTCCCAAAGCATTCGAGATTTGTTTCCAAGGTCTTATCGTGACTAGAAGCCATACCATTAACAAAAGCTCAAAAACTAACGACTATAATCACAACAGCCGCTTTACAATTACATAAAGACAAATACATGGTGGCAAACCTGTTGCGGGTTCCCACAAGTTCAAAGCGATTCAGACAATAAATCATTTCGTCATTCTAACAACTACTAGTCTTGTTTCGCTGTTTCATCTATCCAATGGTAGTTGTTGCGTCGCCTATTTGGATATACTTCTTCCCTTTTTATCATCTCCATGGGGTTAATTCATGGTCTTAAATAATCGGTGTACCTAGTTCTTGCAAAATTCAAAGGCAGCCCGCAGCTAACTTCTAAGCATCGGTTTCCTCATGTGGTCCTTGCTACTCGAGCGTCTCCGTCACCCTCTTCCCAAAAATGGTTGGTTCTTGCAAGATCTTTTAAGCTACTCTTAACTTTGGTGAGAAATATACTTTCATTGGAAAATGGGTCATCAAGCACAAAAACTATTTTTGAATTTCGATTTGTAGCTCCAGAAACAATACACGTTCAACTAACGGCCGTTCTCAATAACCTATCTATCCCTGGATTTGCTAACTAGAGTTAGAATTTTGACATAAGCCCCATACAAGTAATGTCAAATTCCTATCTCTAGTAAGCAAATCCAGAGATAGATAGAATATTGAATTGCGCAGTTAGATTGGCGCTTGGTATCTTTGTATACAGAGTTATAGATAGTGAATGAGTCTAAAGTAAAGGTGGGTTATGAACCTAGCGAGAGTGCAGACAGTGCACAGTGCACCTCACTTAGCCGTGGGAATAAATAATAACTGTTAATTTAACAGCGCTGTTTCCGCAGCTTTAAGCGGTGACTTTTAAACAAAAAGTAGTCAAGTAATAGTCAATTAGCTATATGGTGGAGTAAGTAAAGATTTAAGCAGTTTTTGAGAGAAAAAATGTTATAATTTGACGCCATCTAATTTATTATACAAAAAATATAAACAGTTAAGAATAAGAATAATTTTATTAATCCACTTGTTACAATAATTTTACAGTTGAAACACATATGTTTTGTTTTTCTTGTAAACCACAAACAGAACATGGAAAACCCGCTTCATTTACCTACAAATATGAAACTCTTTTTGACCAGATTCCCACGTTACCGTGGAATACCAAAATTCATTTGTGCTTCTTAATCCGGGTTAGAAATATTCATAATATTTTCTTTCACTTCTTTTGTTTGTTTGTTTCACCTATATGACATTCTGTCTGCAGTTAGTATCTCAAATAATAAATAATAATAAAGTTTATTGAAAATATGGCCATGCCTTTATCTCCATTTTTTTGGGGCTGTGCAGTGTATTATTTTCTTCTTCTATCATATTCTATTTCTAGGTAATATTGCTAAATATCTAAATATAAAAAATATTGCTTCGACGCAGACGAAAACTATCAATGGCTGCCGGTCTCAAATATATTTTATGGATTCAAATATTATTGGTTTAAATAAATCAAATGCTCAAATGATAGAAAGATGCAAATTCATATCATTTCGTATTAGTTATTAGGCTAGAATGAAACCCACACGAGTCCATCAAATCCCACTCTACATTTGCACTATTTATTAGTTTGCTACTTATGTTTATTTTAAAAACTTGATGTGCCAGACATATAGCCCGTTTCATAGATTCTAGATAAAGTTAAGAATATTTCTATACTATTTTCAGATAGCTATCTAAAACCTGTGAAACTGGCCCTTAATGCTGTAAATTACCTAATGTACATTGCCTCTACAAAAATGAAAAGTTTCCGACTTTAAGCCTACGTTCAGAAATGCGGGAACCGCGCGTTTTTCTGGTCTGAATCATTACTTAATAACTCATACAAATAAGACTCGCGCGATTTCAGAATCGCATGGAGTTAGAGTTGAGAAAAAATAAATTGAAAAAAACTTACAAAGTTCATAGTACACAGTTGTTTGAAGAAAAATCTTAATGGTAAACTGACCGTTAATGGCGAGAACACTCCGCCATAGATTTTGATTGATAGGTACTTAAACATCGTAGGCTGACCAGTTTGACTTTTAAATAGAATTAAAATTCCAAATTAGAATACATAAATTACTGTCATGTTATGGTGTAACTTAATTGTATTACGTAATGTATTTGTTCACGAATCCATTGTTGGTTGATAGCTCTTTTTAATATCCACACGGGTATACACAGTTATGATATACTTATTACATACAGTTTGTAAAGCTCCGTCATCGAAACGGGGTTCCTTTTTTAAAGAACCAAACTCTAATAATTAAAAAAATAATAATTAAGACCTATTTTTAACAAAAAAATAAAGCTCACCCTCTAAAAAAAGACTGCCAAATCTATTCTACGAATATGCAGGGACATGCAACCCACCAATTTAAAGTGCCATCCAAAACCCATCCACGGACCGACCATGCCAAGCGTTACTTAACCTGTGACTTAGCCACTAGCTCCTGAACAAAGCCTGATATAATCACATTTGTTCGTAAAACCATGTGTTTACATTTCACGGGACATAAACTCCCTTATCCACACGGTTCGTAATTAAAGGCCCCAAGACATCGTGATCCAAATAAGATTTCTAAACAAGAACAAGCGTATGTACAGACGACAGCAGGTCAACGTATACGAATCTGTCAAATTTTACCAATCAAAAATTAACCTACCTCCATTGTGGTAAGGTTGAAAATCTATTGCAGAAATTTGACAGATTGAAGTAATTTGATGTGCTGTTGTCTGTACCTCCACAAAAACTGACATTACTGTGTGTGCCAGTGTGTAATTTGCATCTGCTATTAAGTAGGGGTAAGTAGGGTGTGTAGGATTTACGTATTTTGAAAGAATGTCTCAATTTGGTTGTCTATTGTTTGTTTAGCATTTATTTTGTTAAAGGCAAGGATGTAACCACGTATTCAGGTTTCTACTGAAAGCTTGGAATTCAAATTAAAGGTGTAGAGTTACTTGGACATTGAACAGGAAAGTTAACCGAGACGATCTGTGCTCTAAAATGATTGATGTACAAGTTACAAATTTATTTTTATCCCTTCAATTGACCTAGATATTTACAAGGTACCCTAACGATACGGTCAACTTAGCAATTGTTGAATAAATTATGCATGGCAGCATAACTTTCCACGAATTTCCAAACGTCGACCTATCGTGGTTCCCCATAAACTTTACACGAAAACTGTCCACATTTTCCAAACAGTATGGTCAAAGCGAAAATACTACAAACCCAGTAGGAAACACGAGGAAGGCATGTCGGTACGTTGATTGCGTCCGACACAACACCGTCGTACGACCATGTACCACGTTACTACATAACTGTCCCTTGAGAAACTGGTCTAATTGATGCTCCATTGTTTTTTTTATGTACTGCCAGTCATAATTCGTGGTTTTGAGAATGAAATCATTAATTGCTTTTTGAGAATAATCTCAAAAATCGCGATACCTGAAATTGAAATTTTCACAGATGATGTAGGCATTATTGTTGCCTCTATAACAAACAAGAACTGAAATCTAGAATGTATTAAAATATTTTAGGCGGCTCCCATATAACAAACGTGATAATTTATACTTAAATGGTAAACTTTTTTTTTATATCAACTTCTAGGTAAGTTTCTAAATTTACATAGAAATTCAAAATACATCAGAATATTTAATAGGAATATTTTCCTACGTATCTTAGACGTGTATTAAGTATTTTAAATGACTCATGAATACCAATCCTGAATGACCTAATTTTAAATAAGTAACTGTATTATGTCATTCAACAGTTACCGGTTAATATATTTTTCTTAGAATTATCAATCAATGATCTAAATCTATTCAAACGTGATCTATTTTTTGTTTGTACACAGTCTTGTTCATGTGCCATTCTCGTCTCGTAAGGCGAATACAAGGTTTGTGTCATAGTGACGTCATTTTTCCTAATTTGGGAAACGCTGTCCTGCGCGAACGGACGGTTTGCCGTATTTGTTCATTAATGAAGAAAAGTGTAGGCTTTTATATGTAGTCGTTAGGCACTAGAATTATGTTTTAATAGGTATATTACTAAGACTAAGTATATAATTTTCCTTATTGCATTTTCATTCAAGTTTTGCGGAATAAATGTGGGACATTAGTTGTATCTGTGGTCAGCAAGAATAACGTTCTACATTCCAGACCGTAATAGCTATTACTTGAATAAATAGTTATTGCTTACATATCGGTGAGAGAAAGGCCCTATAATCTTGTACTTACCATTGACATGAAAATAAGCTGGTATTCATAAATTATTCTCGGAGTAAGTCTCATCACAATAACTTTTCTATACAGCGAACATGTCAGCAAAAAATAATTTAAAAAAAACAATAGACATGTAACACACATTTTTAATTATAATTTTTAATCTAAAAGGCAACGTCATTGCAACCTACAGGCTCGTTCGTTGACTCGCAGATAGAAAGTTGTTAATTAAGAACGCGTCTGATTGGCGGCCGATTGTGTAACCGAACGCAACAGATCAACCATGTGGCTGAACAGGGAAATGCCTTTGCCGAAGAAAGTGGACACGTCATTTTTCTATTGTGTAGTGACGTAACGATCATAGAGTTTCGAGTATTTCTTCAGATGTTTTTATTACTGCTAAATAATTATTTGAATTGCAATGTTCTATATTTGTAAATTGCATGTCCTTATAATTATTAGATTGGGTACATTAGATTACATCTACCTTTATTTACTGACTGCCAAGAAGGGTTATTTTTCAGTGCGTATCTTGGGCAACTTTTTTATGGAAAGTACTGTCTAGATGAGACTTGTCACCTAAATATTTTCCCCTTTTCTTCGCCCTTCTAGTAAAATACCATAAATACGTATTTACAAATGACCTAATCAATTTAAACCACCACCAGATCGGGCACAATGTCCTCGCCATATAAAAGAACATTGAACGCAATTGCACAATTGCATTTTCACATAAATATCAATCTGTTAAGCCAAGAACAGCATACCACGACTAACAATGAGAAGCGATTCATTGCAAGAGATCGCGTTTCAGGGAAACTGGTTAACATTGTGACATTGTTGCACTTTGTGCATAAGTGTCGCCACCAGTATGAAGATTGACAGGGACAATTAGAGGTACTTAGATGTTGAGGTATTTAATTATTATGATTGGCAACCCTAACATTAAAGAATAATTATTTTGTTTTGGTTTTATAGTAGTTGAAACATGCTCGCATCATCAGGTATGTCAAATTGATTTCTTGTTTCTGAGGAAATATTCTGAGTTTACGAGTAAAAGCATAAAGCTAAGGTATAAAGAGTTAAAATTTATTCAATATAACCCTTAGGTAATACCTAATTTTGACGTTCGAAAAGTGCTGTTTTCAGCCTACTCTGAATTAATGCTTATTGATTTGAAAAAAATACATAGGCATACAAGGGTCCATAGACTCAAGAAATATAAATCGAAAAGGTCGTAATTCCCTGTGACTCCGTTCTTATTCATAAAACCACAGCGCTGGGAGCACGTTTCTTAGAATTTAGAGGCACCTGCCATCAAACCTCATTGCTAGCATAACAAGTTATGACGTATTGTTCAAAAGTTCATACCTTCTACATTTTTACTTGTTTGGAATAAACCCTTGCTACGTGTAAGAATTTCAGCTAAGAAAACTTACTGCGGAAATCAATATTCTGTCTATCTCTGGATTTGCTTACTAGTGATAGAATTTTGACATTAGCCCCATACAAGTAATGTCAAATTCCTATCTCTGGTAGGCAAATCCAGAGATAGATAGGTTATTGGGAACGGCCGTTAGTCATTTTCTATCAACGATTAAAATATGATTTAATATCACAGATACAGCATCTCGGAATGTTTATGCATGTACAATTACTAGATAATTTACAACCGCAGTAAACTTAAAAAAAACATAAATATCTTTAATGACAGCTCTCTTCTATCACTGATTTTATTCTAACGAGAATCTAATCTTGTTTTTATAGCAAAGGTATTTCCTTAGACTGCCGTAATTGCGAGCGTAATGAAAACGTACCTTATTTAAATATGGAGTTATTTGAGGAAGAAAAACGTTTTGAAAATGAGGCCAACGCCGTGTACTAGCCATATAAATAGGCAATTAACTCTGTTAATAGACTACTGCTCCGGATAGATTTTCTTGTGAAGAATTCTAGTCAGAAAAAAATCACGCACGCGTCTACCGTTGCGACTGGAAAGCGTAAAATGGCGGGCCTCGATCGTAAGCGCGGACATATTGTTACCAATCAATGGTTTATTATTATGATTTACAGTGAAATTGTATACTATAAAGTCAATTTAGCTTGTGCTTGTGAATGTAAGGCGAAGACAGACGGATATTGATGTGATCATAGCCCACATTGTAATAACGGCACATTAATCATAAATAACCAAGGTACTATGAAAAAAAAGCTCAGCTTGTTGTAAAGTTGTAAATTGAACTTTAATTGAATTAAAAATAAAGGGATCCTATAATGTTTTTTGTTCTCGCAGTGCGATAGTCAAAATTATTTAATTTAAAGGCAAAAACGAACACAAATATTCGACTGTTGACAAAATATAATAATGAATTCAAAATAATTCGTGAAAGGTTAACTCAGTTCCCGCCATTTATTTCTCCGTCAACCTTGTAAGTGCGGCCATTTTGAAAAAAAGTACCTAAGCACAGTATTTAGAGATACAAGTATAATACCGGCCTTGTCATCTACAAACTAAACTAGATGTTAAAAGTGAGTGGCTGATATCCTATTGTTAAACTTGAACTTAGCTAATGGCGTGGGGTCATTGTATTACATTTGCATATGTTAATAACCCAACGGTCTCTTTTTATTAATGCTATTGTTCCGTCTAATTAGACTTCCTATGATTTAGAACAAACATTAAATATTACACACTGTTTTGCTAAAATATTTTCGGTGTTTAAGTAATTATTTAGACACAGACGATCAATTTTACATAATATACGTTTATTTTTTAAATGTTGTTCACCTTCGAATGAATGCTGATTCGTTATTATTCATTCATCACTTTTTCAGCTTCAATCACTAATTGAATGATACTTAAACTAATGATTTTGAAATAATAGTATTGCTTTTATAAATTCGTTGCTTAAATGTTACTATGCCAAGGATTCTCTAGATGCTTAGCTATTTTAACAAACTACTTCATCATTATCCCAATGCCTAACCCATTTTATTTCTTACTAGCTTCTGCCAGCGGTTTCACCCACGTCCCGTGGGAATTACTGTCCGTACCCGGATAAAATATAGCATGTGTCACTCGTGGATAATGAAGCTTTCGAATGGTGAAATAATTTTTGAAATCAGTTCATTACTTCTAGAGATTATGCCCTACAAACAAACTTACAAATTTACGAAGATTTTTTTTAATATAATTAATATTAGTTATTACTCTTTATAATATTATTAGTATCAGTATTGATTTGGGATCAGCAACATGTCTTCTTAGACCAATTATCGCCGAAAACATGGGTAAACGTCATATTCTTAAAAGAAGCTGTTTTCATTGAAAATTGATCGTGAAAATTCATGGTAAACAATATTATTGTTTTAATAAAACCGACTTTTATGTTGTCGATGTACGGACGACAGCAGGTCAACGTATACAAATCTGACAAATTTTACCAATCGAACATTAACCTTTGACTATTGTGATAAGGTTGAAAATCTATTGCAGAAATTCATTCTGTACTTGGACTCAGAAGCTTTATCAATTTATTGTTCGTGTAGGACCTGACTGAACTTAACCTGTTAGTAACTAAAACAAAATCAAATAGAAAAAGGTATATTTAATACAAAAATAAATACTATATCTCGTATTTACATAAATGCTGCCATTGAAAAANCATTTTCTATCAACGATTAAAATATGATTTAATATCACAGATACAGCATCTCGGAATGTTTATGCATGTACAATTACTAGATAATTTACAACCGCAGTAAACTTAAAAAAAACATAAATATCTTTAATGACAGCTCTCTTCTATCACTGATTTTATTCTAACGAGAATCTAATCTTGTTTTTATAGCAAAGGTATTTCCTTAGACTGCCGTAATTGCGAGCGTAATGAAAACGTACCTTATTTAAATATGGAGTTATTTGAGGAAGAAAAACGTTTTGAAAATGAGGCCAACGCCGTGTACTAGCCATATAAATAGGCAATTAACTCTGTTAATAGACTACTGCTCCGGATAGATTTTCTTGTGAAGAATTCTAGTCAGAAAAAAATCACGCACGCGTCTACCGTTGCGACTGGAAAGCGTAAAATGGCGGGCCTCGATCGTAAGCGCGGACATATTGTTACCAATCAATGGTTTATTATTATGATTTACAGTGAAATTGTATACTATAAAGTCAATTTAGCTTGTGCTTGTGAATGTAAGGCGAAGACAGACGGATATTGATGTGATCATAGCCCACATTGTAATAACGGCACATTAATCATAAATAACCAAGGTACTATGAAAAAAAAGCTCAGCTTGTTGTAAAGTTGTAAATTGAACTTTAATTGAATTAAAAATAAAGGGATCCTATAATGTTTTTTGTTCTCGCAGTGCGATAGTCAAAATTATTTAATTTAAAGGCAAAAACGAACACAAATATTCGACTGTTGACAAAATATAATAATGAATTCAAAATAATTCGTGAAAGGTTAACTCAGTTCCCGCCATTTATTTCTCCGTCAACCTTGTAAGTGCGGCCATTTTGAAAAAAAGTACCTAAGCACAGTATTTAGAGATACAAGTATAATACCGGCCTTGTCATCTACAAACTAAACTAGATGTTAAAAGTGAGTGGCTGATATCCTATTGTTAAACTTGAACTTAGCTAATGGCGTGGGGTCATTGTATTACATTTGCATATGTTAATAACCCAACGGTCTCTTTTTATTAATGCTATTGTTCCGTCTAATTAGACTTCCTATGATTTAGAACAAACATTAAATATTACACACTGTTTTGCTAAAATATTTTCGGTGTTTAAGTAATTATTTAGACACAGACGATCAATTTTACATAATATACGTTTATTTTTTAAATGTTGTTCACCTTCGAATGAATGCTGATTCGTTATTATTCATTCATCACTTTTTCAGCTTCAATCACTAATTGAATGATACTTAAACTAATGATTTTGAAATAATAGTATTGCTTTTATAAATTCGTTGCTTAAATGTTACTATGCCAAGGATTCTCTAGATGCTTAGCTATTTTAACAAACTACTTCATCATTATCCCAATGCCTAACCCATTTTATTTCTTACTAGCTTCTGCCAGCGGTTTCACCCACGTCCCGTGGGAATTACTGTCCGTACCCGGATAAAATATAGCATGTGTCACTCGTGGATAATGAAGCTTTCGAATGGTGAAATAATTTTTGAAATCAGTTCATTACTTCTAGAGATTATGCCCTACAAACAAACTTACAAATTTACGAAGATTTTTTTTAATATAATTAATATTAGTTATTACTCTTTATAATATTATTAGTATCAGTATTGATTTGGGATCAGCAACATGTCTTCTTAGACCAATTATCGCCGAAAACATGGGTAAACGTCATATTCTTAAAAGAAGCTGTTTTCATTGAAAATTGATCGTGAAAATTCATGGTAAACAATATTATTGTTTTAATAAAACCGACTTTTATGTTGTCGATGTACGGACGACAGCAGGTCAACGTATACAAATCTGACAAATTTTACCAATCGAACATTAACCTTTGACTATTGTGATAAGGTTGAAAATCTATTGCAGAAATTCATTCTGTACTTGGACTCAGAAGCTTTATCAATTTATTGTTCGTGTAGGACCTGACTGAACTTAACCTGTTAGTAACTAAAACAAAATCAAATAGAAAAAGGTATATTTAATACAAAAATAAATACTATATCTCGTATTTACATAAATGCTGCCATTGAAAAAACATCTGTGATAATATTCTGTACAGTGTCCGCTTGAAATACACAAAAAGTTTAGAATTTAATAACCTGTTAGTTCACGAACTTCAAACTAAAAGGAATTGTCGCCTTAATGCTCTTTATTTATTCAATAACAAAAGAAAATTTACTTTTATTGACAAACCCATTAAAAACATCAAATAACATTATTGATATAGTACCCAAAATCTGCTGACTCACTTATGTTCTTTATACGCAATGAATATCTTAATTTTAAGCGATACGTATCATCTCATGATTGTTATTATTCCACAATGACAAACAAGATAATACTTCTGATACACACGAATGAAAACCATGCTGAAGTTAAAAGAAATTAGTCTTATAAAACGTTGCCTTTGGTCTCAGTTGCATTTCCACCTTTGTTTAATTAATGACTATTTAGTCAAGACGTTATAGATAAATCATAGGCACAAATTACGAGTAGGTACCTTGCAAGTAGACCATGCAAAATATGGCATTCATTATCAAACAAACATATTTATCGCGTAGGTACTCATTTGCGTTAGAAGAAGGCGTGTGTAACAGAGTAAATAACGTAATAGATGAAAAAGTAATTTCAATGTTTAAATAAATCTGTTGTGCTGTTCAATTATTCTAATCACAACGATTATAGGCCCTATCAACGGTTAGAACCCCTATCATTAACGATAAGACACAGATGATAGTACCAATTTGCCCTTTATCAAATCATAAGGCGAATATTATCACAGTCACAATGTGAAACTCGAAATAACAAAATCAGAGTATCGTTCACGCCTACTTAATTACTGATAACGAGATATTTCGTCATACACTCTGTCTTATCACTTCACATTCTGAACACACCGAATTTACTGTCTCTAAATGGAGCGTTCAAGGCTGCAGATAAACTAAGTCCAATCACTTTTCTTGTGTCTTTTGGAGCAATCACACCATCATCCCAGAGTCTGGCAGTGCTGTAGTATGGCTTTCCTTCTTTCTCAAACAGGGCTTCCATAGGCGCTCTAACCTTCTTGTCATCTTCATCAGTCCAAGGCTTTCCATCTCTTAAAGCCTTCTCTTTGGCTACCAAAGACAGCACTGTAGCAGCTTGTGGTCCACCCATTACTGATATTCTCGCATTGGGCCACATGAAAAGGAAACTTGGCGAGTACGCACGACCACACATTCCGTAGTTTCCTGCGCCGAAACTACCACCAACTAAGACTGTGATCTTAGGACCCTTGAAACAGCTGACTGCTGTCACCATTTTGGCACCATTCTTAGCAATACCTCCTGCTTCTGCGTCTTTTCCAACCATGAAACCAGTTATGTTCTGAAGGAAGAGTAAAGGAATCTTCCTAGCTGCACAAAGCTGAATGAAATGAGATCCCTTCAAGGCTGACTCTGAATGCAACACACCATTGTTACCGATCACTCCAACAGGATGTCCATATATAGATGCAAAACCACATACCAATGTCTCTCCATAAAGTTGTTTAAATTCATGGAATCTACTTCCGTCAACTATTCTAGCGACAACTTCGCGAATGTCGAATGGTCTTTGAATATTGGCTCCGACGATGCCATGAAGATCGTTAATGTCATGGACAGGGTTATCAACTTTTGGCGTGTGAATTCTAGTACGCTGTTCATTATTCCAATTTAAATTGGCAACGACATTCCTAGCTAAATGCAGAGCATGCTCATCGTCCTGAGCGTAGTGATCTGTCACACCTGACTGACGGCAATGTAAGTCAGCACCTCCCAAATCTTCAGCAGACACTGATTCACCTGTTGCTGCCTTCACTAGAGGTGGACCAGCCAAGAAAATGGTTCCTTGATTTTTAATTATGATACTTTCATCTGACATACTAGGAATGTACGCTCCTCCAGCCGTACATGAGCCCATCACTACTGAGATCTGCGGAATTCCTTCCGCAGACATATTGGCTTGATTGTAGAATATCCTTCCGAAGTGTTCCTTATCCGGGAAGACTTCGGCTTGATCGGGTAAATGCGCACCTCCGGAGTCTACGAGATAAATGCAAGGAAGTCGACACTCTTGCGCCACCGCTTGAGCTCGCAGATGCTTCTTCACCGTCATGGGGAAATAAGTGCCTCCTTTAACAGTAGCGTCATTCGCCACAATCATGCAGTCGCGACCGTGAACTTTGCCAATAGCGGTGACGATGCCGGCGCTCGGCACTTGCCCTTTATACATGTCGATGGCGGCCAGCGTGCTCAGTTCTAAAACGTCGCTTCCCTCGTCTACCAACCGGTTAATCCTGTCCCTGACGAGCAGTTTTCCTCTCGCCGTGTGCCTCTTTACGGCCTCCTCCGGGCCGCCTTTGATGGCGTCACCGGTTTTCTGCCGTAATTCGTCGACGAGCTCGTCCATTCTGGCCTTATTCTCTTGGTAGTAAGGATCGGTTCGGTTCGGCTCCGTGCCGATGACGGCAGCGTGGTTGTGCCGGCATTGGTTCAACCGCCGTATCCCTCTGACTAGTTTGAGCATTTTTAACGTATATTAAGTGCAGAATGAAACACGACCGGTCGGCGAGTCGCTGTCGCGCTACTGCCGATAATATAGTACCGTTATCTACACGATTAACTTGTACAAAAACAAATTCCTCGCTCGCCGACCCTCCCGCGGCATGATAAAAACTCGCATTATGTATGAAATGATAATGTGTTGCCATTGTTACTCAGTGAACATTTACGTAATATTTACATATGCATAGTTGACAACGCTTTGGCTAGGTTCATTCATTTGTACTTAAACTAAATGTCTGTAAAAATATTGCAGTATGTCTCTCAGTGTGAATGGATACTTATTGAATGATTCAATGATCGTGTCATGACCTACTTGCAATAACTCTATGTTGTGTGAAGCCAACCTTGAACACCTTGAATGAGTGTTTAAAGTTTGTTTATTTCCTTTTCACATCTGTTGGTTAATCCGTTGACTGGTGACTCATATTCATCCGTCGCATATTATCTTTAAGTTACTTTATCTGAAAGATGATGCAGTTTTCTCCATTGTTTCAGTTTGTATGTATTGCCTAGAGCTCTAAACATAACAACAACAGTACCACAATACGAGAACAGCAATTGAGCCAAACGTAATAATGCACTAGTGATTTAAATAGAGGTACATAAGTGCTAGCAATCCAGTTCAACGCCTCAAGCATTTGAATGACCAGGGTATTGAATTCTAGATCCTCGTTTGTTATTATCATGAACATTGTTTTTGGCATTCTAGGGCATAATTCGAGATACTGAGGTAGAAAGACACTTCGAAAACATTAGAATTTTCAAAAGTGCGTTAACCTAACAACCGTACAAATATTTTACAAAGAAACACATGTAAATAGGTCAAACCTTGAAGTAATCATATATAACTGTATACTGGAAATCTATGTGTACATAAAAAACCTGTCCAAATTCGCAACTGGCCTACCTTAGTCGCGCAAAAACTTAAAATATTCACGCCTATGATTGACAACGGTTACTCAATTATATTTCCATTCTATGATATCAAAAAAAGAGGATCATTAAAATCGGCGACTGGCTTCGTTGTTACTGATAATAGTTACTGTTATATGGAGCAAAAAATCTCATCGGAATGGACTACACATTCACTGGGGCATACGATTACAGTTGCCGCAGCTGATGTTGTATCCACATATAATTACCTTTTAATATCTTTGGATACTTTTATAGACTGCATAGACATACATGTATATCTACAGATTTTTTGCTTTTTTAAATGCCAAGGTGTCTTCGCCCAATTTCACCGACAAGTAAACACTCTTATTTCTTAAAAACAACTTTAAAAATTGTAGGTATGTGAAAATTCATAGTGAACAGTTGTTTTAGGAAAACTGACATTATGCTGTGGACGTGGTCTTTTAATGGTAGTAAATTTTGGCTGTAAGTGGAATGTGTGTCACTGAATTTATTTAAGCTGATTAAGTACTTGTTAGCTTATTTTTGTCATTTATAGCACTTGATATCTCTCTTCGCTTTTTGAATGAATGTGTCTTACAAGACAGAACCTGGATTCTGACGCATCTTTTCGACTTGCGACTCAGTAAATATTTGATTATCTTGAGCACCTTGAGAAAGTAAATTATCAATGACGGTTCCAACGGTAATTACAAAGACAAGCTTATGTACATACGGACTGTTCAATGGGACTCATAAATACGAGTATTATTGAAAAACCTATAAAATATAATTCAATTGCTTTGAACTAAAGAATATAAGCCTCCATTGATGAACACATTACTTCGAGACACAAATTACCTACTTAAACAGTTGATACAGTGTAGAAAGTAATCTTACTTTGTCTAGAACACACTAGGAAATTGCTAAACACTTTCCGATTTACGATGCTTTGAACAATTTATGAAGTCTTCCGGCATTCACGCTACCGCAAAAACACTATTAAAAGACAGAAAATTGCCGTGAGCGCCGTGGTAAACCTGTAGGCGATCTATCAATAAATGAGCGAGTACGATCGGTCTAATCATAGAGTAGATACGATAGGAGAAAGATAACAAACGTCACGCCGTCTTATCGCACGAAATCTGCCTACAATTTCTTTTATTCAGCTTGCATTGCTGCGGGTCAACAGTAAGGAAGATCCTGAGTGTCTACTTACATCTCGTTTGGTTAGAAGTGAAAATGTCATATAGAAAAAAGTATTACATGATTATAATTTAATGGTTTGCTTTCCGAAGATCAAAGTTGTGAATCTCCATTAAACGCCAATAGAAACTTGGTTAAATTATGAAATTAAACTAGAAACAAAGATTAAAGCTTGGATTGAAATAAATTGACTGTTTTACTGCCCTCAATAGTGAATATCAAAAATTGGGTTCATAAAAGAACCATGTGCCCTGGCTGCTTGTTCTAAGTAGGCATACTGAACCTTCTTGCTCTATGACCTAATCGCTACCTTGCGCCCGCGCAGGTGAACGACACAATCGTTTCACTTTCCACGGCGGCCGCCAGGTGGCGACACTTTCCATCGTGACGATCTAATGGCTCGTCTTGTCGCTAATCTCTGCTGACATATTGCTAAGCTAAATTAGATTCAATTAGATATGCTATAGTTTGATTTATAACTAAGATAAATATGGCGGTAATTATGGGTAGGCTTCCACTTATCTTTTTACATCTTAAATGTTGGAAAGTGGTCGCTTTATGCTGTAAGGGGCCATCCATAAATTACGTCACACGTTAAGGGGGAGGGAGGGGGTCGACGTAGTGTGACATTGTGTGACAAGGGGGTGGGAGGGGTCTTACATTTCGTGACGTCACATTTCAAAACTCATTTTAACCCGTGGAGTGTCCGGCCTCCGCCAGTCGCGAAACCCGGTAGTGATCAAGGTCAATCAATCAAATTATTGGAATGATTTTTTCATTACGACTTAGGTTAGAAAACTTGTTATTACTCGTATTTCCCTTATTTATATGTAATAAATTATACACCATAACAAAGCTGAGAAGATGTGTCATAATTGCAGCGTATTATTTCAAATATTACATTACCTTTTCATGTTGAAAATATAAAATTATTTTCTTAGTTTATGTTTTTTCGTTAGCCACCCACAAAATTTTTGCCACAAAACTTCACAAGTATACACAAAAACCACAATCCCACTACATCAGTGGTAACACTAACACATTACGCGACGATTACATGCATTTATTTTGTACAACACGTTTTCGTATTTGTGGTGTACGACGATCTAGCCTTTGGCGACTGTTACAAGAGGGGTTTTTACCACCATCTGTTTTAATTAATCAGACGTCAAGGGGTTATGTAACCATAGAAAAAGATGACTCCGGAGATAAATTCGCTCCACTGTTACTTCAGCTAGCTTTGGATCTTCGAGCGTCATCACATTTGAAGCAAGTTCCGTATGATAGCTATTGCCCCAGTGTCGAGGCATACTTGTTTAAGCGATCATGTGGCGTCTGTGGTCTATATTTTGCATCATACAAGGCCACTACTCAACACAAGCAATTACATAAGATGCTAGACGTGCCAGAGAAATTCTTAGTTTGGGTAATGACGATAATGCGGTATGGTTTGATGAAAAAGATGTTGACACATCGAATCTTCCTGACATTAACAACCCCAACGAGAATGAATTGGCTGCTATGCCACTTATAAA